>JAYMFT010088576.1:0-14089 GCA_038088735.1 Panulirus argus | reverse complement strand
AAAAAAAAAAAAAAAAAAAAAAAAAAAAAAAAAAAAAAAAAAAAAAAAAAAGGTCGAGGGAATAAGAATTTAGGACTCCATCCTAGAAAAGTTGAATACAATATGGTAAGTACATCTGCAGCCTTCACAGCTGACAGACTAGTCATGTGTAGGTGCACTTTCTACTAAGACCTCCAACTATCACAAAAGATGGCATTTTTTTGTAATAGTCTAGTTTATTAGTGTGCCATACATCAAATAATACAAAGTACACACAATGAAATGATTTCTGGAGATATGGGTAGTGACCTGTAGTTTTGGTGCACTGTACCCCAACTAGAGAATTTCATAAGTGCATGTAGCTTTATTTTTTTTTTTTTTTTTTTTTTTGGCACTACCTTGCTAATGTAGGAAACAGCAACCAGGTATTAAAAGAAAAATAACCATATCAAAATTAAACTTTTCATGTAGTCTACTCCATCAAATTCTGCAGATCCTTATTGGTAGCATCACCTGTTACAGTAGTTAAACCCATAAGGACATTATAAACAGAATACATTGGTCAAAGAAATAATCCATAATTTGACTTTTAAGGCTTGGTAAATAGCACACTCAATATCTTTTGATAAATACTAAGACATCAGTAACGTAGCTAAAGGTTAAATAAAAACAAACCTCTTAGGAAAACTTTAATGAAAACTGAACCCAAGATGTCCAAATAAATACTGTATAATGAAATCTCAGCCCAAGATATCCAAATAAATACTGTATTGTTTCAACGTTGTAAATGCACATAAAAGATTGTGTTGAAATAAAAGTTTGTACTTCTTTACATTCGGGGGGGGGGGGGATACTAAATGCTGTTCTTAAAAATGTGTCCACATAAAAGAACCTTCCTTAATGTTCATAAACTTATTGTTAGTAGGTAGTAGGTGGGAGGTATATTACCAGTACTAACATCCTGGGTTAGTGAGCCAGCATTTTTGTGGTTGTCATGTTGCACTCCTCTGACCCAGGCAGCTGTCTTTTCTTTCTGCCTCACCAACATGTGGACTTCTGGCATTCTGTCCACAAACATAAATCTCTCATAATATGTAACATTTGACAACACTTAACTTACATAGTTCATTCTTTGCTGATGCTAGATTTTCATGTGGTAAGCACCATGCGATAGCCCTGCCTTTTGACAAAATGGTAGAAACAGTAGATAGTAGTAGTATGTAGGCACATTTAGGCAAGATTATTAGGTAGAAACACTAAGTAGAAGTAGTAGGTAGGAGCATTAGATAGAAATAGTCATTAGAAACATTAGATAAGAGCCTCTGCAGACACTGTGCTACACTTGCTCTCTGACAGTGGCCTGTTAAGGGTGTGGCACTAAAGACTAAGAAGCAGCACTCAAGTTCTTTAATTATGGAGACTGTTGCCATGGCCACCCGTTTGAGAGAGTTCCAACTGGAACAGGCATCAGAGATATAGACAGATAGATAGGTACAATGTTTACAACTACAGCTTGAGGTACAAAGGAGGTAATAGTAATAAAAAAATTATCTTTCACTTCTTCAAAAGGACTTCCTTCTAAGTCTTGGGCACAGTTAGACAATATGTTGATGGTTTCTCTACGACAGTGACATCTCTAGAATTCTGTGCCAAATGGCCAGTATTTATGGTCCTTCACCCTGAAAAATATATCACATTAGAGTATTCATTTATATATAACAGTGAGGCATTACATGTTAATCTCTTACAGGTAAAAGCTGTTGCCCATAATATCCAAATGCAAATTTTCTGCATGCTTATAGGGAACAAAAGATTAAGGAAGGCCCTATAGTGTCTTCTGTAGCGTTAAACATTTACCTAAATGAGGTGCCTTAAAACAGCTTTTCGGGGCAATTATGTGTCCTTTAACAAGCAAAATGGTTTAAAAAAGGACTGAATGGGAGTAGGGCAAGTCATATCCATCACATGCATATGATTATATAGCTTTTTAAGACAAATTAGTAAACTCAAGCTTTATCTAGGAGTAGGTTAAGCTATCTGCTTGTGATTATATAGTTTTGTGTAGCAACTTAGTAAACTTCAAGCTTTATCTGAGAGCTAGGCAAGTCATATGCACATGAATGTATAACTATTTGTAGCAAAACAACAAAACTTACAATCTTATCTAACTATACAGAGGAAAAATCCTCACTTGACTCCTTCCTCTGTTCCTTGTTATGTAAAGTAATAATACAAGAGAGAACAAGTTTTCCTCCAGTCCCCTGCTCCTGTCCCTTGAAGTCTCTTACAATATCCCTATTCCTAGGGATAATAAAACTAATAATAATAATAATGTCCTATCAACATACATTACATCTTCCCAAAGTCATCTACCCAATTTTATATTCCCAGTAATTCAACTGTCTTCACTTTACCTATTACATGTATATTTCTTTCCACCTTATCAAAATGCATCTTCTCAACATTACCAAATCACTTAGAGGTATTTCACCCATTCTGACACAACACCCAATGTCTTTCCTTCTCTGTGACATCCCACATATCTACACTTCAGCATTACCCACTCCATGGCATCTGCCATTACCACAAGCACTCAGTTATCACATTTCACTGTCATGAATCCTAGAACTGTCTACTCCATCCCACAACATGTCTGACACCTCTAAGTTGGGGTTGGAAGAACCTCCGTCCCTGTTCAATTCATGATAATTTTTAGCTGTCATGATTCTCCTCAAGGATCCAGGGAAAGTTTTCTCATTTATATTCCCTACCATGGCATGTTTGCACATAAATAAAGTCAAATACTTACATTAGAATCTCTTACCACTTCCAACCAACCTTGCAGTTCAGCTCATACTTTAAACCTATTATTTCTCTCATATTTTGTTAATCACTATCTTTTAAGCTAAAATTTTATGAAAGTTTCAATCATAGGGAGAGGAAGGTGATTTGAAGGACTAAAAGAGAGGGGAGGGAGGTTAGAGTAACAAAAAACATAATTCATAAGTGGTACTCTTCCTAAGAGAGGTGATAGTTCACAGACCTCAACAAGAAAACTGCACTGCAGTATGGCTTTACAATTCTTTAGGATAAAGCATCAGTGACTAAACCATGTCATGCTTATAAAATGGCAGGTTTTAACACAAAATATGGATAGGTCTAAAAATGCTTGTATAAGAGCCTACAACAATAATTTATCTGGGAATCGTTTTTAAATACTGTTTGATAGGAAGGGAAAGCCACAAAGCAATTCATTATAATATATCCCTTCTAATAGAAAGGGGACATGAAACGTCAAAAGCCAGATCTACTCAGCAAATATACACTAAAAAAATCAACAGAAAAAGGGAAATCCTACCAATTAAGGTGTAGAAAACGGCCATTGCAATCAAAGCTATCGATTGCCTTCATGTCCTCATCAGACAGTGTGAAGTCAAATACCTGTTAAGGAAGAACTTCTATATTAAATGCAATCTTGCTGCTAAACTTCTATCATGAAAAACAGCAAGAGCATCATTCAGTTTATGAAGTCAGAGAATGCAACTGTCATGTATCAAAAATAACTGAAAGCAAGCTTTTATAAGTAGGTAGTATATGGTAGGCAGCCATTGACCAGGAAGGTTTATTACTGGTACTACCTATATGAGTATCACAGTTGTCAAGTTGCACTCCTTCGACCAAGGTAGCTGTCTTTTCTTTCTGCTTCACTCACATGTGGACAACTGGCATTCTGTCCACCCACATACAATATCTCCTTCACAAATAACACTTTACAGCACTCAATTCACAAAACCCATTCTTTGTAACTCTAAGCTTTTATTGTGGTGAATGCAATACACCCACCCTGCCTTTTGGAAAAATGGTAGGAACAACAGATAAAAACTAGTAGGCAGATATGTTTGGTAGAAGTAGTAGGAAGGTAAAAGAATGAGCAGCGCGAGTTAATTGTTGTCAAGTGTTATGTATGACAAGGAGAGATTGTATGTTTATGGCCAAAGCGACAACAGTCCATGTGTAGGTGAGGCAGAAAGAAAAGGCAGCTACATGGGTCAGAGGAGTGCAACTTGGCAACAATTAAAGTGCAGCCATTACTAACTGTCCCAACACCCAGGCCAGTAGTAATGGTAATATTCTTCCCTGGTCATTTGCTGCATGCCATCTACTATCCACTATAATAATGCATTCCTCAGAAACCTCTAAATCACTTCAAGCTCAATTTGTAATGTCATTGATCAGATTCTTGTCTAAGGTGTCTCTACAAAATACAGTTTTTCATTCTCAAAGCTAAGCTTCATAGGTTTTATCTTCCTTTCTCTTTCATTTACAAAACTAGCTTGACCAACTTTGGTCAAACTGCCAACAAACATACTATCATATGATCTGCAAGGCCCTTTAATGACCTTGTGTCATGCACAAAACCTATTATATTCCTTTTCCAATAGAAAGGGACCAGTAATACTCTACTCTCTTCTGTCTTAAATTAATAGCCTTGCTATAAACATAAATCACAAACCAGTCCAATTTTTTTTATGTATCATTCATCTATGGTAGTTTCACTAACAATAAACCTATGAATGGTAAGTTGTCAATCTACTTCAATTAAGACCAAAACACACCTGAATGTTGGACTCGATTCTTGATTTTGTGACAGACTTTGGAATGACAATGACACCACGTTGTACCTGAAAATCAAATGATGTAATATCAGACTTGAATTTACTATAAGGATTAAAAGTAATGCAGATTTATAAATACCAAAATACTATAGAGTATACCAAAATACCTATTTGTACAATTCTCAGCAGGGTTTTTGTTTGACATTCTATACTCAATTCTGCTTATGGTACTGATCATCTTCATACCAGACTAAACATCATACCAACAAAACTGCTTAAAACTACCTTATGCCTGGGACAATATAAGACATCAGTAAGGAAAGAAAACACCATGTAATTCAAATGTTACACACTAAGCACTAACATTATTCTTCTGCATGACCCATAAACTTTTCTAACAATTCTTTGACAAAATTGTAGAGTTAATAACCATTGTTAAACCTGAAATGGCATAACAATATCAGCTCAACTCCACGTTACTATACCAGACATGCGGCACATACAAGGAATGAAAGACCTGGCATGTAATAAGTAGTCTGGGTATATAATAACCACAATAACTTTTGAATGTGATAGAAAAATAATATGCAATGAGTATGAGTATGAGAAACGTGAAAAAACACCAAGAGGGTATAAAGGAATGCTAATGTATTTCCTAATCACCCATACCTTCACCATTCCAACAAGGATAATGATAACGAACTTCTATGACTTTCTTTGGCTACAATCTGTTTTCCTTGATCATTAAATTAGTATCACGGTTAAGTGTCAAGGTACTACTGTCTGTTTAGATCAGGGGTCTGCAAGCCCCCTATCCCTTTCTTTGGCATCATGTGGCCAGGAATATGACACTTGTGGCAGGGAGAAAGGCATATAAGATATGAAAATGAACTCGAGCAATATGGTATACAGGGTGCAATGCCCTGTCAATGTATAGAACCAGGGAACAAGAGGCAGCTGGGGAAATCTATGTAAAAGTCTGTGGGGTCTGTTTGTAAATAACTTTGTGGATTAGGGTATTCTGTGCATTACATATGACATATAGAATATATGACTATCATATTTATAAGGAAGGTACATATCCTGAGTGGGACATCAGTTGCTGATTTAGGTATAATTATTCATTATAGGTTTATAGGTCTGAAGATGCATGTACCGAGACTGAACTGGAACTTGACTAGGATTGAAAACCATGTGGGCAAACTAGGTTAAGAAGTGAGTTATATAACACGCATGCCTTTTATTGGAGCTACCATTACATAAAACTATTTTGATATGATCTGATGATATGATTTTTACACACCCTATCAAAGACTCAAAATTACAAACTAACCTGATAGCGGATGAGAACCTGAGCAGGAGTTTTCTCATACTTTTTAGCTATTGCTACAATCTTAGGATCCTCCATCAGTATGGGGTCACCAGGCTTGGCAAAAGGTCTGCAATGTTTAAGAGTACTGACTGAACAAGTTGAAATGCTTCAATCACCTTTTACAACTTTTTGCTGGTGTGGAAATGCTTTCCATCAAGTTAATGCAAAAAATCCACACAATAAGGTAACTATGGATGCTGGTTTGAATATTATGCAAATGAACTGCTGGAATCAGAAAGAGCAAATAAATAAATAAATAAATAAATAAATAAATAAATAAATAAATAAAAATTGACAGCTGAACCAGGTGATAAGCACAGAGGGAAAGAAGTAGGAAATAAAAATGAGAAAGGTATGGAATCAGAAGAATCTGAAAGGTAGATCTGGAAATTTTTTTTATTTTCTATATAATATCTACTCTGGCAGTAGAAGTGTGACATGAGAAAGGTACGAGAAAACAAAGCATAACAAAAATATGGTAATGAAGTGCAACAGGGGTATCAGAAAGGATGGTCTGAGTGTTGGTTTGATCAGGGAGGACCTTGAGATAGAGGACATGGTAATGAATGGAAGAGTAAGCTCAGATCCTATGTGGAATAAAGAGTGTGTGGAAAAAGAAGCTTCTGTTAAGACAAAGATGGGAACCTCTGGAGGTACAGCAGTCTTAAGAGAGTTGTATGGCTGCCAGTCTTGGTCTTAGCTGTAAATGAAAGAGGTTGGCATTGTTGGAAATTAAACACCTCAGGAAATATGTGGTGAAAGGGGACTAATCATGTGAATGACGGTGAAAAGGGCAATTTATGCCATACAATTTTGGTAACGTAACTCTTTTAGTGTATTATCAACATCATTATTAAAATACATTCACTGCAGTTTCATGGATTGGGCAAAATGAATTTGATATAAAAAATGCTTTCCTTGCATGCCGGTCATCAAAATTAAACCTTTAAGGGGCCCTAAATGACCTTCTTGCCCAGGCACCCAAGAAGAGTAAGGCCAACAATGCATAACTGAAGTAAGGAAACTAAGCTACAAGGAGAGGATGACAGCCATACACTTACTCAAGTTGGAAGGGAAAATGAGGCATAATTACAACTTTCAAGTTTTTAAACTGATCTGGTGTTGACAAAATATCAAAAAAAGGAAACAACATGAAATGAATCAGAAAAGATGTGTGGAATTTCTTCATTACTGGGAATGTTATTGTTATGTAGAAACAAAAGCATTGAAAAGAAAAGGCACTTGAACTGGTAAATGCTCTGAAAAAAAAATTTTTTATCTCTGCCTAATACAAATATAAATTTGACTTTCCCATCACTAAGCTTTCGTTACAAAAGAAAAAATAAGTTTCTCCTCAATAATACACAATCTTATGGAAATATGTGCCTCAAAATCTAATCAGTTCATTATCATACAAGGGAGTACCTATTCCTATGGAGTCTGTATGAACATTCTGTCATGGATTTTTCTTGTTAATTTAATGACAAATATATGTATTCAAAGAGAGACTGGGGTATTAATAAAACGTCCCGCATACACTTCTATGGTAAATATTGCACTATGATTGTAAGAGGAGTTGAGAGAGGATCCCATACGTGCATAAAACTCCTTCCCCGTATGTACACATGTGAAATAACAATTACACAATAAGATACAAAAATATCTATCTATCTATAATCCTTCAAACCATTCATATTTACATGGGGTGGATCATATGCACACATACCAAAACATATTCAAAACCTTGTCCACTTTCTAATACATTGGTCATCTCTCCTTTAGCCTTGATTACCATATGGGTCTAGGCATGGAATTAGCAAGCTTCTTGAAGTATTTTAGGTCCAAGTTTTTGGTCTATTGGGTCTTGATCTCCTGAATGAGGCAAGGCACCGATAAGTTGCTGCAGGAAGCAGCCGCCAAAGCATACATTCTGAACACCAAGTGTGCCTACAAATCTCATGTGTACCCACATTTTCTTTTTTCGAGGTGAGAATCTGAGCTTTCTTCTCCTGAGAAAGGTTAGAACCAACCATCTTGAAGCACAGGGAAAGAAGAAATACAGCGCCCAGAAGTGAAATTCCCAAAATTAACTGGCAACCAGGAAAAGCAAAGAAAGAACCTCTCTCCCTCAAGATTGCCCAAGGCAAACTGAAGTGGATTGCTAGTGCTGACACTGTTAAAAACATTAGTTTAGGTGACTAGATGTACTATTCTTTCACCCTGAGATCATATGTGCTTGTATCCACAATAAACCCTAGCCATGTATTGCCTTTGAAAATATATGGGGGTGGACAATGTTTTTTGCAGACACTGTACATTAAAAAAATAGAACACTAAAAAGAAACAGGATATTCCAAAGGTCCCTTATCACATGAAATGCAGCATGGTTATCAGGAGCTATATAAGAATGGATGAAAATACTGTTGGAAATATAACAAAACACCAGCACAAAGTACCATGGACATATGGGAATTTTCTTAAAAGTTACGAACCAAATTAAGTTCCACGTTAAACCTTTTTATGAGAGGCATAACTCCAGCAAAATCCACACTGGAGTTATGGGTCTTAAGTCAGTTAATTCATTAAAAGCAAGAGAGCATCTGTATGAATAATACAATTTGATCCAACCCTTATCAGTTAAATCAAATGCATTTTCACTAAACCTGGGTGTGACTTCCAATGATGGACCTATGACGAACATTGTGTTCCAAAAGTGTCTTTCATGTCGTGAGAGCAATATAGTAAAACTTTCCACCCACCTATCAGGAGATCCTAAGGGGCTGTAAGCAGTGATATAGATGTCCTTGGACTTGCAAAAGTCAATCAACTTCCTTTGGTTCAAGTAAGGATGGCATTCAACCTAGAAAGTTTAAAATACTCTATTTAACCATTTCTTTGATATTTACCTTCTCTCCAGCCCAAAGAGTCCCTTCTATGGAATATCTGCAGCACTCAGGAAGCTGACCACATTCACTGGACGTGACCACAGATTGTAAGATGTGGTGATGATTGTACGTGTCACATGGGGAGAGTATAGAGCAATTCAGGAGTAAGTGTTCAGTGTCTTCATTGTGGTATCTGCATCTTGGGCATGGGAGGCCTTGTAATGTGTTGAAAAGATATTTGTAATGTTAGAGCAATGGGTGGTGTCCTCAGCATAGATGGGAAACAATAACTCACACCTGTCTAAGGATAGTAATTTTTGATGGGTGATGTCTGGCAGGGTGGTGATTATGTATGACCTGAGGAGGCAGTTGTTTAGTTTTTCTCTGGTTATTTTGATTAGAATGTCTTGACACTTCCGTCTGCTGGAATAGGGTGGAAATTTATAAGTACAGATTTCTAAAGTGCAAGGCATGGGTCAGTTAAGATTATAGGTTTCCAAAGTGCAAGGAAGGAGTCAGTTTTTAATTTCTAACTGGGGGTTGTTAGTTTGTAATGAAGTGGTTAGGATTAGAAGGGTTTAGTGCTGTTGCAAATACAATATGATACACAAAGTACCTTAAGCACAATTCCTGATACAATCTTGGTATGTTATAAAACAGTTTAGCCATATCTAGTCGAATGAAATCTTGGTAATATATGAACAGGGTGGGAGTAGGGGGAATCTCCCCTTCCTACATTTCAATTTCGAAGAAACAGAACAGAAGGAGCCAAGCAGGGATGTGTGGATGTAACTAACATGTTTTTAGGGAAAAAACCTGGATGTTCAGACTCTGTGCAAAACAAAGCTCAAGGGTAAAGGGGAAAAATGGATTGGCAATGTCTTAAGAATAAAGTTGGGTTGGTGGGAGAACAAAAGCTAAGGAAGGAGTACTAATACTCCTGAAGCAGGAGTTATGGGTGTGTGTGAAAGTGTAAGGAAGGAAATTCTAGACTGATATGGAACGATGTGGCATACATGCATCGCTGTGCCGTCAATGGAAAGGTCTGTGGGGCCTCGTTACTATTAGGAAGCTGTAGTTTTGGTGCATCACACATGACAGCTTGAGAATGGCTGTGAGTGGATGTGACCTTTTTTGTCTGTTCCTGGCACTACCTCACTAATGCAAGAAATGGCAATCAAGTATGAAAGAACGAAATGTAATCAGGGAAACCTAAAGTTCACAGATCTAATACCACTGACTTTTCATTTATAGTTCCATCCATCCATTCCTAAATGTAACCAACAGTTATCACCAGCATGCCTGACCTAAAATTTCACACATCAATCCATTCAAGCATTCCACCATCCCTCAGCTTTATTCGATACACAGACACAGTTAACATAGGTCTAAGCTATTCCTCATAAAAGAAGCAACCACTTCCATTCTTTACTTGTGTTATTCCTCTCAAGCTTTACTCTGCCTTTCTATTCCATAATCTATGTTGGAGACTGATGCAGACAAGTAATTCATGACCACATGCACTTTTAAAAACAACAAATAACAGAAATGATGGGGTCTCCAGACTCCAACTATGCAGACCTGTCACTAAATCACCTGAATAACTCAAATTAATGAGTAGATTGTGCCATACTTCAGATATAATTTGATGTATGCTGATGGTTTAAGTTCAAAGGCTTTAGAAGAAACAAAGGTGGGAGCATGATTTCAATCTACAGCTGATTACGTCATAAGCTGGTATCTGCATGAACTTCCCTTCCCCCTCAAATCCAATTTCACACATGAAACCATAAAAAAAAAGATACAAAAAATACCAAGACTGCCACATATCGCAACTGCCTTTGAGTAATTTTCCAATGTTTTGATAAATCATTATAAACTAATGCTTTGAAGTGCATTTTCTCTCTAAGAAATGTACTAAACCTTACAACATTTATTACCAATAATGTGAACAGATTCCAAAATCTTTCTAACTCAATTCTAGAAGACTTATATGGTTGTACTTTACCTGGACGACAACAGGCTTGACCCGGCAATTGTCTAAAACCCGCTGAATTTGATCCTTATTAAAATTAGACAGACCACAGCTTCTGGTTAGACCTTGGTCCACAGCATCCTGAATTCCAGCCCAAGCTTCTAGATAGTCAACATCTGAGTACATGAACTTCCCATCCTTGTCTTTTGGGAATAGTTCACAGTGTTCCTGGTGTTTCAAAATACATTACAATTATTTGAAGCCAATAATTACTGCATCAGAGTCCATATCTAATACTCATGATATCTTAATGCAACTTAAAAATAAATCTCCTTAAATGTACAAATGTACTGGAACATCATAACTAATCTCTAATTTCCATTTTTAACTTTTTTTCACAAAGACATAATACAAGCATATCATAAAATTCTGGTGCTATATACATACATATTACACATACTACACAAATCTCTATTCTCAATTTAGGTTGCTTTACATTAAAAAACTAAAATTTTTTAAACAAAAACAGTTTTTCCTCAAGAAAATTTATAGTGCAACATGAATACAATATGCAATAAGTAGCTATGGACTGTACTAAAACACGACATACACTTTATTTAGCATTATCATATCAAACTGAGTAGGCTTAGCAACCCAGGCATCTTTTAAACCAACTAATTTCTTTATGACAAAAAGAAAAAACTGCAAGAAATGGATAAGGAAGGTCAGTCAGCTATTGCCCTGACTCTTACAATAAGGATACCGCACAACAGTAGCACTCCAGAAACAAAGGAACATATAGCAAGTAATGGCACAGAATAATATGTAAGGGAAATTGTGAAAACCAATGTATGCAGAACACCATCAGATAATAGGAGGTAATACTTCACAGGCACTGAGCTTTTACTACAACTTAATTTGTAAGCACAGGATGGAGACCATCAACTAGAATCAAATGATAACATCAAATGAATTATCACTTGTACAAGTAAAGCAGGCACATTCATGCCTTATGCTGGATAACTATTCTTATCCTTTCTGCCTTACAAAATAATGTAATCAATACAGCTTTTTAATATACTTTCATAAGAATAGATAGTTTAATAAATTGGTGGGCCTTTAATGTCTGAATATCTGTTACACTGGAAATGAAATAATTTATATTTGAGGCTATTTGCCACTTTCTTGAGAGAATTCCTGAAGGGAACAGGCATCAGAGATATAGATAGAAAGATTGATAGAAAACTTTGTGTTTGTGAATGCATGAAGAAGGGATGGATACTGATGGGCCTTTCACGTTAAGTTGAAATGTATATGGTTCAGCTGAGCACTATAACACTATTACAACAAGAAACAATAAATGCTAGAGAATACACTGTCAATCATACAGAAATGGGAAGGCAAGACAGAAAAAAAAAGACAGGATGCTGAAAAGTTAATAATGGTAATTAAAAAATCAACAGAAATACAAATATTCTTTCGTGAGCTCATTAGTAATTCATCATTCTCAATCTTTAATAACAACAGGTTGCACAAAGTGTAAAATACCTTAAATGGACATGGTTAAAAATAAATATTATTGCCATTCTTGTGTATTGCTGCTTTCCCTCCAAAACTTACCTTGTAGCCCATGGGCCAGTGGATGAGATACAAGTCCAAGTAGTCCAATCCCAGGTCAGTCAGTGATTTTTTTAGTGAAGGAATCACCAGGTTCTTGCTATGGAAAGTGTTCCACAGCTGCAAAATAGTTTCTATGTTAATACTAAAAACATACTAGCATCTTCTAAACCTATTCTGCCTTTCCCACTCCTCTTTTTAGTCCTCTTTAGCCTGAGACTTATGAGCTTGGGCATTCTTTCTGGAAGCCCAAACCTCAACTTAGTATTAATTTTTCACCCACTCTACCACTCCACAATTCACTCCCTTTGCATTTCCTGCCATATTAAATCTATTATATTGTGACTGTTCTAGTATCAAATGTGAAGAGAAAAACGTGACGGTAAAAATTACAGAGGAATAAATCTACAGTCTTTTTAAAACTGAAAGTATGGAGTAAATGATGTTACTGAGACTGATCATGTTAAAATGATTACCGAAACATTTGTGGGAAAACGAGGGGGATTTAGGAAGAAAAGACTAAGTAGAGAAAGTTTTGCACTTCATCAGGTAATGGAGTGTGTTCAATAAAATATAAAATAAATATGAACATTGCTTATAGATATCAAAAAAGGAGTGTGGTAAGTAAACAAGAAAGGACTTTGATTTGTTATGCTTTATAAAATACATGGAAGAGAGAGGACTTCTAAATGCTGCTAAGTGCAACTTTAATGGAAAAAGCACTCGTATGAGAGTGTGTATGAAGGAGTGTGTCACGGTTGTGTAAACATAATTATGATACCCTTACCTTACTTGTAATGAAAAGGTCTTCACGTTTCACAGTTCCATCCTCTATTTTGGATTTAATCGCTGCACCCACTTCAGGTTCATTGCCATACACATGTGCACAATCGATATGGCGATAACCACAAGCAATGGCATTTTTGACGGCTTCAGTCACCTCACCAGGATTTGACTGTTGTTAAAACAGAAATTGAAATAAATAACTAACGTAAAATACAGGTACAAATAAAAAATGTCAACTCCTTCAAACTTGAAAATTTATCAATCTAGTTGAAATCCAAACAAGTTGCAGACATCTATTGGAAAAAAAAAATGTCTTTATTTATGCCTTGAGCATAAGATTCATCATGTTTAAAGAACAAAGTATGGTAGATGATATGAATTATATTCAAACCATTACTTTCAAAATCTATCATCACATCAAACAGAAACCAAGTCTTCTGTCTCAGGATATTGCTCCAAGTATCATAGTATCTCCTTCAGTTATCCTAATAAGTATCTCAATATACATCCTTAAATATACCTACAAGTCAAAATACTCCTTAAACCATTTTTTTCCATCTAACCCTCACTTCATTCATGACATTAAGTATGTACTATACATATATATGTCAGACACTTGAGGATTGGCTGTTAAGATAACCTTCATTCCTCGAACAACTAAGCTATGGAGTTCTCTTCCTTCAAATAAGCTTTATACCTTTAAGAGTCAGGTCTACAAACACTTGCAGAGTCCTGATTAATTTCTACTTTCTCTATCTGCTTCTTCTATCCTTCACCCAAGATGGCCTTGAATAGGTCATACTATTTGTAAAAAAAAAAAAAAAAAAAAAAAAAAAAAAAAAAAAAAAAACACTCTCCC
>JAYMFT010088565.1:0-14090 GCA_038088735.1 Panulirus argus | reverse complement strand
ATCATAGAATGCAAACTCCCACTTTCCCACAAAGAAACTACTCTACTCCACAGAGCTCCAGCAGCAAATTAAACAAAGAGTAACTCAGCATCAATGGCAACTGAAACAAAGAAATGAATACTCAATCAGTTCAGGGAACACAACATCCAAACAGCTTTCATTCAAGAAAGTACACAGATTTATCCTCCAACCTCCTTTATGTAACTACACAACCTCAAGAAATGACAGACAACAAGAACTTGTCATTCAAACCATAAATTTCTTTGACACCACAAAACAGCCCACAGACAGTGACAACACCCTAAAAATACAGTCCATGAAAATAAAACTTCACTGTGGCAACAACAGAATATATATGAAACTACTCCCTTCACATACCCCCCCTCTGGATATACTCCCCAACTGTAGACCTCAGTAGCATGCCTGACACCTATCTCTGTGGAGATTTCATTACCCATCATTCCACCTGGCTTAATACTTACACCCATAAACCCTGAGGTTAAGTACTCATAAATCAACTGCAACCTATCAATATCCTCAACCTATCTAAACAGCCAACCAGACTCCCAGCCTACCACCTTCAGCAGCTGACCTCGCCAGATATCACATTCTGTTCGCCAGTACTACTCAAAAGAACCAACCAAAGTGTGGTACACACAGTGGCCTCTGATTACTTGCTTATTCTGATAACACTCAATTTAGCCCAGCCAGTCAACACAACCTCCATATATCATCCACAGACCATAGGAAAGCAACTGGTCAGCCTTCAGACAGTTCATGAAAAAAAGGGTCTAAAATTCATTATATATGGTTTCTTATCAATGTATCATGCACTCACACTTCTTCAACTTTAAACATGTCAACAAAAAAGCACACACAAAGAAAAAGGTAACCCAAATTTTGTTCCCACAAGTTACACCCCATAAAGCAGGGAAACCAACTCAAGCATAATCACTCTCCATTAACAGAAATCAGCAAACAAATCCAAACAGTGAACAACACAAACACTAACCTAATAATCAAATTGCAAATTGAAAATTGGCACTCCTTTATCCACACAGTAAATCACAAGACCCAGAGCAACCAACTCTGACACACATTAAACAAAATCCACTCTTATCACACCAGTCCAGTCCCCAACTCATGAAGTACCACTGAATCATTCAAATAAAATCCATTCTCCTAAGTAAAACACAGAAAATAATATTTATGAAACACTACTCAAAAATCAGTAATAAACCTACCTCATCCCTAAACAAGAAAGTCATGGAAAACCTACACAAAATCCATCCAAAAAAACCTGACCATCCTCCTTTCATCCCGACTGACAAAAACAATGCATTTAAACCTCAAAGAACTTTCCTGCAACAAACCCTGACATCACATCAAACTTTCATATAAAACTTATTGGCCCACTTGCAGTTCATGCACTTACAGATATCTCCCACTCCACCTGGCTGCATAACTTGCCAGCATAATACCAATCCTATAACCTTCAAGACCACCCAGCTCCCCCTCCTACCATTGCCATATTTCACTCTGCCACTCTTACCCACAAAACATGGTTTCAGACCCCGCCACTTTACACCACACTACACAGTGACCTCACATGACATATCCTAGATGGACTCAGCCACTACAACCCTCTCTCCTGCACAGTAAAAGTGGCAACAGACATCAGCAAAGCATTTGCCGCTATCCCCATACGTATGCTTGACACCAACCTCCACAAAAATGACAATATAGGCTTGGCTAATTTCATTGCTGGCCACCATGCTAGAGACACTCACAATGGCATCATCTCTAAAACACTACAACTCTACAATGGAGTTCCCAGGGGGCAGTTCTTTCTATAACTCTCTTCAGTCTCTTCCAACACAACTTATTACCTCATGCAAGCCTCAACATGAAGGTCCTTTCATATGCATATGACCTGACAATCACATTACAACATCCTAACACTACAACTGCAACATCAAACATGCAGGTTTAGGAACAGGTTGGTTGGGTGTGAGTTTTAGTGGGTAAATTTTGGAAGAAATTAAGTGTTTTATATGCCTGGGAGTGGACAGGGCAGCGAATGGAACCATGGAAGCTGATGTGAATCATAGGGTGGGTGAGGGGGCGATGGCTCTGGAAGCATTGAGGAATGTTTGAAAAGAGAGGTTGTTATGTGAGAGGGCTAAAATGGCTATGATTGAAGGCACAGTAGCTATAGCGATGTTGTATGGATGTATTACATAGGCTATAGATGAGGATGTGCAGAGGATAGTTGATGTGATGGTAATGAAATGTTTGAGGTCAGTATGTCATGTGAGGTGGTTTAACTGAGTAAGTAATAAAAGGGTAAGAGAAAGGTGTAATAATAAGAGTGTTGTTAAGAGAGCTGCAGAAGGTGTGCAGAAATGGTCTGGACATATTCAGAGAATGAGTGAGGAGATGTTGATAAAGGAAACATATGTGCCAGAAGTGGAGAGGATAAGGAGAGAGGGAGACCAAATTGGAGGTGGAGGGACAGAGTGAAAGGGAGAGGCCAGACTGGAGATGAAAGGATAGAGTGAAAAGGAGAGACCAAATTGGAGATGGAAGGAGAGAGTGAAAAAGATTTTGAGTGCTCGGGGCCGGAATATGCAGAATATGCAGGAGGGTGAAAGGCATACACAGTATAGAGTGAAATGGAATGATATAATATGCATTTCCCGACGTGCTGCAAATGGACTGAACCATGGCATGTGACGAAGCTCGGGGAAATATGGATAGGGGAGAAAGAATACTTATCACGTATTCCCTGCGTGTCGTAAAGGCGACTAAAAGGGGAGGGAGCGGGGGGCTGGAAATCCTCCCCTCCTGTTTTTACTTTTCCAAAAGAAGGAACAGAGAAGGGGGCCAAGGGAGGATTTTTTCCTCTAAGGCCCAGTCCTCTGTTCTTAACGCTACCTCGCTAACGCGGGAAACAGCGAATATGTATGAAGAAAAAAAAAAATAAAAAATAAATATAAATATTAAAGATAAAATGGATGACATTACCATGCTTATATATAAGAAGTGAAACAGACAAACAGCATCAATATATTTCTAATGACTACAGTTGTACACTATATCAACAATTTACCAATATCAACAGCAATAGAGCCTGGTGTCTCACGTCCACTGAGGGCCACTAAGGAAGATACTGATGATACAGAAGACTGGCGGGAATGTCCTAGACTACTGGTAGTGGAGATGGTCATAGCAGTGGATGACACCATCTGTAAAATTCATATCACATCAGTATTAAGAAAGTTCATCAATACAAATAAGTGACAGGACTGGCATTTGCTTTTCTGAAAAAAGTATAACAGAACTGTACAGACTGACAAACAAAAATATGAAGCAAAAATTCTTATCAAGCACAACTCAGATCTGCAATTTAACAAAATGGGAATTACAACTAAAAGTTAACTTAGACACAAATTATCACACTTATAAAACCCAGAGCCCCTCTTAAAGGACTCCTGCAGCTTCAAGGTAGTGCAACAACCAGTTTCAAGTAAATGACAGACTCCTTTGAAGTGAGACGTTCCTTTATGAGACCGTACTTCTTGTAGTCAACTTACAGTTATATAGCTTCATCAAAGGTAGATTTTCATTCATAGTGTAACCTTATGAAGGTGGGGTCTGGTAAATGATAAAGACTCAAATATAAACAATAAATATGTGAGATGCCAAATGACAATAATGCTGATGTGATAAGTTTTTATTCTCTGAATTATCCAGTCCAAAACTGAGTTAACAAATATTCTTCAGAAACTGCCTCAAGCCCCTGCCCTTGAGAAACTTCAAGCTCCTGATACTAACTGGTGACAACTGAAATGCATACATTCCTGTAAATAAGAAGCTCTGTATGACAAAAGTGCTCATGATAAGCTATTCAGAATTATATAAGCTATCTTACATATGGGGAGTCAGGACATGCAGACTTCAGTACTTCCACCATCATAGCATATCTTCTTAAATCCATCGATAATTATTCCTCTCCTACACATACACTTTCAAATTCTATATATCTTTGCATTTAATTGCTATGCTTACCTTACTTACTTCATCAGACTCAGATAGTAATTAATACAACCATATCCACTTTTTCCACAGTTTCAGACGGAAAAAGGGTAGTGCCGAAGCATAAAAGACTCTGCTGTACTTTTACAGACTAAAAAATTTCTGAAACTGATGTACCAAAAAACTGGTTGGAAGGCTTACTTGTTAATGCTATGAACCACTAAAGCTTTAGCTCTCTCCTTTATTATATGAACTGCTCCTTGCTTATCATTATTCATCCTCTGAGCAGCAATACTTCTCTCTCTCTATACTCATATAATCCCATAATTTCAATAAAGTTATTTCAACAGCAATGTTATCAAGGCTTCCGTTCTATGGGGGAAATGTCATTCAACTTCCGTGCCTTTACAGAAGCAACCTTTCACACATCACTTATGATGCTACCAAGCTTAAAGCATTAACATATGTCAAACTTACAGGATCAGCCTGCTGGGTGCTAGTGGTAGGGTGCTGCTGAATGTCCGCTTGAATGGGGCTGTTAAGGAAATCCATCAGTACTTCGTCTCTGTTGTTGTCTTTTCTTCTGGAATTACTCTTCTTCACTGTGGCCTTTGGGGAAGATGTGAGAGAGGTTCCTTGTCCAGTCTGGAGGTTTGTACCTTGTGTTAGGGCTGAAGTAGCATTTATTCCGTAACTACTCAAATTACATGGCACACTTGATGAGCTCTGTAACCCTGACCTGTGGATCAGAGAAAAAAGGGGAATTTTGAAGAATGAAGAACTCTCTCTCCTAAGCAATCTTCTGTGAGCTTTGAAAGAAGCTCCACAATCCATAAGGATTAGAAATTCCTAACCCTCTGCTTCCTGGTAAAGTAAATGCCTCTCGTCCCTCATTAACCATCTACTGAGTACTTGCAGCCTACATTCTTGTGATGGCATCCTGGCCTCCACTTCCCATGTTATCACCTCTCTTTCCATATCTGAGTCAATGTCTAAGACGACTTCCTGAATGCTTCCCATAGTATTATTTATCATATATATCTAATATTCTAAATTTATCAATTGTGGCACTGAGAATTTTAATGAAGCTAATCTTCAGGTGGTGTTCTGTAGTTTCCAGTTAGGATAAAACAAAAGCTGTCACTGGGGAGGAACGCTGCGTGATACATCTATAGTGCTGGGCTAATACATTCAAGGAACTGCATTCTTTACTTCCAACACAATTTCTATGTGTGCACTGTACACAAAATTTCTTTTTCCTATGTAACTGTCTCAAGTGTAAATCAAGTGCATATATACATGAAGGGGAAAAATAACTCACTGATCTAAAGTCCCTCACTTATTCCTACAGTTCTCTTACAAACTATATCAAAAGCTTAGCAGTATATCAAATAATCAAAAAAGTCTATTAGCTCCCAAACTTGACTTAAAAGTATATATATAGCAACATGTAAATTCACTACTAAATATCAAATAAAACATTTTTTTCACCTTTCATATCTTGTTGGAGGAGGAGTGGTGTTAGCAGCATCATACTTAAATGGTGGTTTAGTGGTGGCTGAATTTCTTCTTTCTTTACTGAGAACAGTAGCAGCTTCACTATCCAGCTTATTGAGGAGATGCTCAGCTCGACCTGCCAAGTCAGTTATCCAAGACATTCTCACACACTACTCACCTGAAATTAAGTTTGGGCTTAACAAAATTGTGGCTAAGGAAAAACTTAAAATGAAGCATGTACTCCACGGTCGAGGGATAGATTGATATTACTGTATTTGCTAATTTCACAGTTTACACCGCACAAAAGTTAGAAAATATCTTTATAAATTAAATATCTCCCTTAATATCTATTTGCAAACTAGGTAATATTTATCACAGTGCTTCTGAAAAAATAGATCTATCAGTTGCATATAACAAATCTAAGTTCTGTGGGATGTGAATTTGTAAAAGTACCCATTACTGTTATACAATGTCCTTCACTTCATTCATCAGTGTCCATATATGTAAGTTCATCCTC
Organism: Panulirus argus; assembly: GCA_038088735.1. Lineage (NCBI taxonomy): Eukaryota > Metazoa > Arthropoda > Malacostraca > Decapoda > Palinuridae > Panulirus > Panulirus argus. The sequence goes on along the minus strand of JAYMFT010088565.1, from coordinate 8,038 downwards.
AAACTCTTAATATATGTCTTTTAATTTCATAATCAAATTCTTAATAATATGATATGTCTTTCTTTAATATTAATGCAATAAAATAAGAAATGGGTACTCTTACAGTTTATGCTCACAGAAGTTATGAAATATACTTAGTTGAAAAATAAATCTCCCCCTTGCAATTCATTTGTGTGCTATGTGATATAACACAACACTTCTAAAAAATAGATCTAAAGACTGCATTTCACAGAAATTTCGCAATTTTTATGGGGTGTAAAAAGCAAAATACCCTGCACTTCCAAAATACTACACAAGTATTAAAGAACAAAACCAATCGATATTCCTAGGTAACAGCGATGTGGAACTGAACTGTTAAGTTACCTTTGGGTGACTTTACTGGTGCCCTTACACATTATAATTTCCAACTGGTATCACCTTTGCTTTAAATATTCTCTTGCCTATGGTCTCGAGCAAAAATTTGCGTTATGCCCTCGCTATTCACTTAAAGAATTCGTCCAGGATATTTTACCCTATAACTGCAAATGCAACAACCAACCGTACCGTCGCCGTCAATAATAAGGTGAACACGACTCAAATTACATTCACCTAACCCCAAAAACTACCAATACTTACGTGGCAAAAGTTAGGTAATCCCGGACCTCAAATAATCACAACTTTCTCCTTTTCCCACGAATAACATTATAGCATGTGGATCCTAATTACCTCCTAACGCATAAAAGGAGTAACGGGATACCGTACGTGTGAACCAACCCTTATAACCTTGCAACTCACATCACCCATCCTCAACAGCCTTGTTTGTTTTCCTTCTAGCCAGACTTTGACGTGTCTTGTTGGCGTTCGTGCAACACTCCGTCTTCCCACATGACTCATGACGTCACGGCCTAATTATTATTATTTCTTTAACGTATCTACGATAGTTACCGTGGCCTAATCACCCACGCGTTCGTTTCTTCGTAAGTATTCACATACTTCTGAGCCGTAAAACTTGTCGAAATCATCGCCGTCGATACTTGTTGCTCGTAATATGCAGCCTTTGCTGGGGTCGTCATTGTCAAAGTGGAATCCGTAGCCATAAAGTCAAGACCTTCGCTTACACGAACGCTCTTTGTCTCGCAAGGACAGCCTACTTAAATGTACATAGAATAAGAATTCATTAAAATTACCTCCATTATTTTTCGTGATTCTTTTTAAACTGTTTAGTGATCCCTAACGGAGAAGGTCCCAGAAATGATCCAGGAACCAACAGACAATAAGAAAGGGAAGGAATTCCTGTTCCGTGTACAAGGAAAAGTCCATAGATTTAACACATCACTATATGGTGCCATTTTCTTACTGAAGAATGTTCTGTTCTGTATACAGGGGAAGGTCATTAATCTTATAAATCACTATATATACAATTCATGTCTTTTGAAGCTGGTATTCTACAATTTTACTGGTATCTTTACGGATAGCCAAAAAATAAAAAGAGTAAAAAATAACGCGTACACAGGTCAGCTGAGTAAAATGAATCAAGTATTCACATGTAATAGCAATACACAGCAATATCATACATACTGTGTAGAAAATACGATTCCCTTAGAAAACTCAAGTGTGTAGTGAGAAGTTAAAAATTTTGTTCTTCAATGGCACGTTCAGTCTATTTTTGGAGAAATATACTTTCTAATTTCACCAAGGATTGCACATAATGCATAATTACAAACACATTTTACATATGGTTCTCATAATACATTAAAAGGTTAAAAATAAGAGAGTACAAGAATAAAAGCAAACAAGACAGAACACAAAATGCCTTCATAATGACTAAAAGTTATATCAAAGAACAGAACAACCTTAATAGTACCAAAATGATATAAAATGAAGTACATACAAATCAAGACTTTACGCGTAGCTCATTCCATATGTAACTAAAATTTTCAATATTCTACAATGGTGTTACGTACGTGACACCACAAATCGGTCTCCTGCCATTAGGGCTTTGACAGATTTTTTTTTTTTCAGGCGTGCATGAACGCTCCTGACCCAGCTGTCAAGGCCTTCCTTTATCTGGCTTGCTTGCTTTCAGGTTCGTCTCCATTCCCGCTTCCAGTTGTTGCACATTCTCTAATCAGGGGCATCATTTCGCCATAAAACAAAAAAGACTAAAGGAACTGCTTTTTACAGGCATTCTGAGGGCGCCGCCAGACGGCAAAAGTGGACACTAATCCTTGGTGGGAGGCGGAAAGAGAGAGAGAGAGAGAGCCTCCAACCGTATGGGGGGGATATCTTCAAAGTTTTCAACTTGCCCTTTATATTTAATCATTTCATTAGACTGAAGCCAGTCCATCTTGCATGTCTACACTTTTATGCGCAACAGAAAGCAACTTGGCAAAGCGGGCAGAATTCAGGATGGTGACGCTTACAAATTGAAAAAAATTCAAGCGGCCATTTCTCGTCTAATCAAACTGATTGTGTGAAAAGGAAGGGAATAATCGTTTTAAGGTGAAATATCTTCGGCTTATCTGCAGTTATTAACCTGGGAAACTTAACTGTATGGAGTGTATAATGACAGTTACATGCCCTAACTGAACTTTTGTAATAACTTTCACAATTCGGTGAATATACTGCCGGGTTACTGACCTACTTAAACTTTACGTAGCAGTGCGACCGACGCCATTTACTTAAATGCATCAGACATACACGGCAGGTCCATCTTATCTAGCCTATCTGTGTGAACGACAGCTGCTCTGTTCAACCGCGTTTGTCCCACCGCAGGATGTAGTCATACCTAAGAGGCGCCAGAGGGCACTGAATATCCGCTCCGCTGATGCAGTTTCCATTGGAATAATGTAAATTAACTTTACCGGGGAGCAGGTGTTTTAAATGTGCTTACAGTTTTACAGACAAGCCGTCCTGTCTTCCCCACGTTCGTGGTTCTCTCTCTCTCCACCCTGAGACTTCCCGTAGAGCAGCTACTTCAGGCAGCGCTCTAAATCTAAGGTCAATGACTCGGCCGCTCTCAAATATACATAGTGAAGCTTGTGCAATTGACCCGTTTCTTCGTCGTTGGTTGATCCCAGATGAACTGAATCCCTGCAATTTGCCACGAGGAAATCTACGTCACTGCAGCGTGCTCTGGGCTGACCCAGACGCCCTGCAAGGAAACTGACAGCAGCAGTAGCCACCAGGCGATTCCTACTGATGGCTGGTTTCAGGAGTTTCGTCCAGTGTTTCTTCAGTGGTATTCAATGTCGGGGTAGCCTTAGTCCACTGGAGAATTCACGTCCTTTCAAACGCAGTCCCGTCATACATATTCTGAAATGTCTCCTCCTTCCGTAAGCTCTCTAGCTTAGTGATGGTCATTTTCACAGCCGACCTTTTTCCATCAGCGGCAATAAACATATATGTCCTTATTTTGAAGTATTTTGGAAACGTGCTTCAGATCGCCAAAACTCAAATGCAGCACTGACAAAAGGGGGGAAGAAAATTCAGTCTTCATCTCAACACCGACAGAAGACCAATTTGCTCCTGGCAGCCAACTCACGAGAGGCGTCTTGACCGACCTCTGTTGTCATGCCGCAGAACGCATCACAGTTTCTGGTCTACTGCTTCAAGCGTTCTCGTTCTCGTCGTCCTCCTCCTCCTCCTCGTGGGACAGAAAGGAGTAAAGTCCTGAGTCCAACAGTGATCCTCTTTCCCGATACCTCCAAACATCGGTTGCTATTTGGGAGACGTAGCAATCATAATTAGCGAGCTCATCAGCATCATCCAGACCGGAACGGGTGACTTTTCCAAATCTTACACACACAATCCCATACAACAAAAGATCGAAACCCGTGCTGAACCGTGCAATGAAAACGGGTTATGCCTGGAACCATTCGTCCAATGTCTTGGCTGCTGCTGTTCCACTGAACCAACCCGTCGCCAACGAGGCACCAATCGTGTGCCCCTGCCCACGTCACAGTTATAGCATCATAAAGAGACAGAGAACATCCTCAATGGCTACTTGTTATTGTTCGTGCGTCTATATATAAACAAATGAAAGAAACAGAGTCTTCCAGGACAGTTGAGTCCCCACGATAGCATAACGGTGCACTGCTCTCCGACACCAACAGCTTCTTCAGGAGAGAGAGTCTTCAGCGGCGGTGATGAGGTCACTTACCACGTCCGAGCCCTGGTGTTTCCTCTCTTAATACCCACTTAGTTCTAACACATCCTCCACCCTCAGGTCTTGAGCTGCTGAAAGTTTGCCACAGTCGTCTTCGTGATCATGTAAAGCCAATCCTTGAAGTACAGAGCTAGCCCATGATGAGGGAGGGTCATTCTTCCTTACAGTATTTGTCAAGACTCCTATGTGATATTTTAGAGCGGTATGTTTTGTCTTTTTTTTTCGATAGCTTCCCGCCACTTCTGAAGACCATCCGCTGAAAACAATTATTTCTACCTTCGAATGCGTTACAATTTTAGCGTCTTTGAGTACATGCAGTACATAAGAGATTCCCGACGGGCACCTACTAACAGCTATTTGTGGTTAACGCACTTGACTTAGAAAAAAAATGTATTTTGGTTCCCTTGGGGGTCAGTATGAATGGGGAGAACTTGGCTTTGTTAGCGTCACTCCTGTGTGGTGTGGACCTAGTCCAGCACGGCAGTGGAGGGTTCAAGGAGACTGTGGTGGAAATGGTGCTGGATCTAGAAGAAGACGAGGAAGGAAAATCACCCATATATCCATCTAGTTGCCAGAGTAAAAACGACATTTGTCCCATTACTAACAAGGTCTTGTCCCTTGAAAAACTAGAGAACATCTGCTTTCTTATCCAGCGTGGACTTGATATGGCCCCACCAACAGAAGGATACAAGCTGGTGGGGGATACAGTCTTATATAAAACACTGAGCGATACACCAGAGCTGGACTGCTGCTAACTTGAGCTGGTTCACGCTGCTGTCGTAAGGTGCTGAAGCTGGTTGCTGGTAGAAAAAAAAAAAAGAAATAGCAAGGCAACATTACCTACCTTCTTAGGGCAGAGATTAAAGAGGACTATTATCATACCAATAGGTTGACTGAACCCCATACGATTGTAATGAGGTGGACTTAAGCTGCCTTCTTCTGTCTTAGGGCTCGCCTTTACCACTCATTTCACGGAGAAACCACTACGGTCCTCTTAGTACTGATCGAATCTCCTGCTGGGGTGTACAAACAATGGGTAGGGTTTACATAGCTTTACTTTACAGCCGTTGCCAATACTACAGCAAGAAAATCACTCTAAACAGTAACACTTTACCCTAACTGCTCACAGATGTTTACATACAATAAAAAAAACAACAACTCCGAATAGGAACACTTTACCACAAGTGCTCACAAAGGTATTTACATGCAGTACATGGGTCAGTACTACCAACATGTACTTACCAAAGCACCGCCTGGATTTCCTCCCAACACCCACAATCTATTTACTATACGAGACTAATCGAGTCTCGTTACTTAGTCCACTCAGGGTGCCTCTCATGAACAAGGCATGCTACCACCTCCCCCATACGGAGTTGTAACACAACGCACTTAGCTGCAGCAGCGACGGTGGTCTTGCCGTCCAGCCAAGGATGGGTAGTTCTCTCGCAACCGCCTGGCGCCGTGGACATCCTCCAATCTCCAGCCCTTCCGTACCAACGGGCACCCACTGAGGTTGATAGTCAATATGGCATATAGCACAGGCCAGTCGAACTGAGAGGGTGATACCAAGCCAACGCAGTTGCCATAAGTCTCCTCCCCAAGCGCTCCTCTCAGAAACTACTGCAAACCCGATTTCCGTAACTAACAGACTTCCTTACTTTATTATCAGCACAACTTATATCCTTTCTTGCATAACCTAGTTAACACCGACAGCCTTGACATACCTGCAAACCCGGCAGAGTCTCGTCCTCGAGAACACAACAACGAAGTCGCCTTTCGTCAACAATGCCCGTCGACTCGCGTGCCCTGCGGCTAGCCACCGAGCTTCCAACCAGCGCGCTAAATTCAAATCCTCACATAAAGATATGCAAGGAGCTGAATGACAAGTTCAAAAGTATTTGTACAGAGGAGGATCCAAAAGCCCTAACATGGTATGAAGAGGTACAGACTTAACCCATATGAGGCTCAACGTTTCTCCATGTGTACTGAAGAATTATGTAGACCTGCTTGACACGCCCACTTGGATGAAAAGCCCAAAGAGATCTGACTGATTCTCCAGTCATCACGTCCAACAATCCTTCCCTGCAGGCCAGAATGTTGTTGCTCTATATCTTTCCTAATATTTTAGCCATGCTCTGGTGAGGTGTCTGCATATGTTCCCGCCCCCAGGGCTTGGATCCGAGGCACACGTCTGGCTGCTGCTTCCCATAATATCTGTGTGGAGACTAGCCACTCGAGGGATGACCGTATTCCTTCTTCTTATAATATTTCTACTTTTAAGAGTCAGGCCTACAAACACCTGCGGAACTCAGATAAAATTTTCACATTCTTTTCTTTCACCCAAGGTGATGACTCGGGCATGTTTGCCCACGCCGCCATGTCAGTCACTCACTCACACGTTGCTATTGTTCCTGCTGGCTATGACACAGAAGTAGACTCTGCTGCTGCTGCTGGTTGTAACACACACTGTTGCTGCTGCTGCCCATGACACACATATACACACTGTTGCTGCTGCCTATGACACAGTTATATACACTGCTGCTGCTGTTAACAATGACACAGAAATAAAAACTGCTGCTGCCGCTGGTCACGACACAGAAATATGCACTGTTGCAGATGCTAGTGAGTTGACGGAATGCCTCTCAAATTTTGTATCTCTCTCCTTGCTGATACTTTCTCCTCTTGCCCTCTAAAGCTGGCCGTTTACTGCTTGTGATAGAGATGTCATGTGTGGCACAGGTGCGGGTGGGAGGTGAGCGGCATGCGGAGATGGGGAGTGGCATTAGCAAGGGTGGCCAGGAGGCCGTCCCGTTGGCGACGCTGGCCGAGCATCAGGGAGGAATCAACTGTATGGCCATGTCTAAGGACGGCTCTCTCCTGGTGACTGGCTCTGATGACAAGACGGTGCGCATGTGGAACATCAACATGGAACCCACAGAATGCCTGGGTGTCCTCCAGTCAGTTGTCACTCTTTACTGTGCCTTATTTGTCTTACTTATATCTTCCTAGTCATATAAAGTACTTCGTTTTTTTAAGCTAAATAGTAATGGGAATCGTATCATTCCTATTCTTGCCAGAAATAAAAAATAACTCACCAATGCTATAATGTGATACCTTCATGGCTCACAACTGTAATCAATGTTTTCTAAAGTAAAATTTCACACCTTCTAAGGTTGTATACTTCCGGTAAGGTTGACTGGTGTCATCAGTATTTTCTCACTCCACAAGTGACTGAAAACTGTTCATTTCCATCAAGCTCACAACTGCTCTAAACTTTACATTAGTTCTCCCAGGATACTTATATACACACATTTAGTTTACTCTCTCGCGGTCATGACAATAAACATCATATATATGTACTTTGGGTTTACAGATGGAAACTTCACATCTAATTGGACTCCCGTGGTGTAGTGATTAGCGTTCCTGATATTACATTCGATTTTAGTTGTAGAGTTGTGGAACAATGATGTAGACTATCGCAAATTATCACAATTAATTTGATAGGTTGTTTCTACCTTAAAAGACCATCAGGTTTCGTGTTATCTGTCCTTCCTATGTACTGTCCTCCAGCAGATAACTTCATCCTGGACAATCAACGCTCATAAAGTTCTTTGTACATTCCAGATGTTGTAATTAAACACTGTATGCCTCCCAAGACCACAAATGAACACTGACATTCTCAGGAGCCGACAGATAGATATTTTAGATGCCTCATGGAAAGAGATGCTCGTCTGTTCCGTTTCTGTTTGAAAAATGAAACTTTTCCTTCTCCTTGGAAGCATGCTTTGATACATCCAATCCCTAAGAAGGGTGATCGTTCTGACCCCTCTAACTATCGTCCCGTTGCTTTGACATCTACCATTTCCAAAGTCTTTGAATCCCTCCTCAACT
>JAYMFT010088564.1:0-28306 GCA_038088735.1 Panulirus argus | reverse complement strand
GAATACGTGGGAAGTATTCTTTCTCCCCTATCCCCAGGGATAATATATATATATATATATATATATATATATATACTGTGTCCTACTTACACCGTAAGAAATACTGACCGGTCATTTCGTACCGGTAAATATCCAAAAGCATTCTGTGGATGCGCAGTAGTGGACATCCGGTTGTCCCATTCAGTTCTGGTTGCGCTAAATCGTACGAAAACAGAAAAAGCGGTCACCTTACAACCTGTAACGGGTAAGTAAAGGCCAGGTTATATAAATCACTTAATTTGCTGCTGATAGAAGATAAATGGAGAGCAGGCCGGGTGTCGGGCGCTGCATGTTGAGTGAATCAACGAGTGTGGATGTCTTCTGGCACGGGATCAGCCGACCGACCGCCCAGCAATGTAGCCAGTTGGGGGAGAGCTGCCTCGTTGTTTGCCCGCATTTCATGCCAAGGCTTCACTTTAGCGTTTCCCGCTCTTGTACGATGGCCGGCGAGGGCTGTCTGTTGACTGTACCAGCACACACATGATATCGTTATCCATACAGCTACTACACAGGATCTCAATTGCACATAAAGACGATCGTCTGCGCCTTAATTAGCAAAGGATAGTCTTTCTAGCAATCAGATCGTGGACAGCCGTACTTACCGCCGTGTATATGAGTGCCGTACCTGACAGCATGCCCGTAAAGACAGCCGTGCCTGCCATCATGCACGAGAGGACAGCCGTACCTGACACCAGCACGTGAAAGACTCGCGATACACAGGCCAGTCAGTACCCTGTCGACAGGAATTATAAGATCCATTTTCCTCGTCTGTCCTCATACACACACGCCGCATAATTAATCCAGTCTCCGTTTTCCATCAAATGTCTCAAGATATAAGAGGAGCGAAATTGGAAAAAATCCACATTCCACTGTGACGAAAGTCAGTCGTTCATGGATTAGTTTCAAACATCAGGTAAATGATGAAGTGATGATATCATCCGGGTCTATCGGGGGGTCTTCATTTCTCCCTGTGACTTTCCTCCCCCGAGCGCAGCGTTACACGTCACAGAAAACGGGTCGGCTTTCGGTGTTTTCTCGTCCCTCTTTTCCTGGTAGCATTGCGCCAGGCCGGGTTAGTTCCTGCTCTACGCTCGTCACGTAAGCCTTCGTTATAGTCCATTACGAGAAGTGTATTCACAGCCCACTCGATTCCCAATGATCTACAAGCATAGTTATTGATCTTAGGCTGTGCAAGACTTCCTCACCTATGAGGGAAGGTAAGGCTGTCTATATGTAAGTGCGTGGTGGGAAGTACGGGTGTCCCCAACGTGCTTAATGGAAAGAGCACGGCTGTCTTTGTGATTCGAGTGGCAGGTACGGCTGTCTTTACCAGCAGTCAAGGATGGCCATATGTGCTTGAGGCAAGTATGGCTGTCTTATGTGTATTGTGGAAGGTACCAGTGTCTTATGTGCTGAAGGTACTTACGGCTGTCTGATGTGCTCGAGACAGGTACAGCTGTCTTTATTGGCCATATGGGATACAGTTGTCTGTATGTACTAGGGGGTACAGCTCTCTTTCTGTGCTACAGGGGGCACAGCTGTATTTGTATACTAGGGGGTTTCAGGTGTCTTTATGTGCTACAGGGGTTACAGCTGTCATTCTGTGCTAGAGACGGGTACAGCTGTCTATGCATGCTAGTTTCAGTCATAACTGTCTTTACGTGCTGGTTGTAGGCACGGCCTGTACTTGCTGGTGGCAAGTAGGACTGTCATAATGTCCATGGTGCTGGGTAAATCTGTTTGTACCTGCTGGTATTGTGCACATTTGTCTTTTTACGTGTAATTTAGAGAATACGGCTATGTTCACCGAGGCCAGGTAGTGGTTACGGCTATCTTGTGCGCGGTGGCCTGCACGGCTGTCTTTACCTGCTTGTGGTTGAGTACGGCCATCCTACCGTGCATGGTTGTAGGTTCGGCTGTCTTTACGTGCACCATAGGGTTCGGGTCATTTTCTCTAACCCTCCTTCATGTGGGTCATCACTCAGGCCCATGGGACAGGTCACAGACGAGAGAAATGTACATTATGAAGACTGCAAACCATTTTCTCTCCGAGATGGTGTCCCGCAAGCATTTCCCCTGCCCCCCATCCAGTTCGTCTTTTTCTTTCTTTTTCCAAACTCCTTTTTCTCTGTACTTACTCTAACCTCCTTGGGTTGGCGACGCCGACCTGGTAGCGGCCACAAACCGGCTGCAGGCGAGGCCATGGTAGCCGACCAAAAAAGGTTCTTGTGACCCGACAACGCTTTGAAAATGGCGAAGGAAAAGAGGTCTTCCTCGCCAGCTTATGGGGGTAGGAATGCTCCCGACCCGATATTTCCTGAGGAATATATCACGCTTAGCGGTGCACCACCTCAGAGAGAACAGGTTGTTTCCTCAACTCACAAAACCTTCCTCTTTTAATTAATTTTCAAATTCTCTGAAGACGGTGTATAGACCTGTGAAATACGTGTTGTCAACTGCTCTTGTATGTTTTATATTCCCCAGGATGGAGAAACTCCCCATTGCCCGAAGGCTGAGAATACCCCTGTGGCTTGTGCCTGTGGTGTTGGCCACCGCCTGCCTCATCTTGAGCTGGGGCAGCAGCCCCATCTCCGTCAGCAACGTCCTCAGAACAGGTACGGGTACAACAAGCAGCGGGAGAGCAAAGAGTGACGCCATCTGAGGCAGGTAACAGGTATGAATGCCATTTGATACGGTCAACGGACACTAATGCCATCTAAGAGTCAGAACGAGTCTTGCCATCGTAGGCACTCAGCACGAATGAATGCCATCCCAGACTTATGCCCAGCACAAAAGTAACTTTTATTGTGTTAGTCAGCACAAATTAGTGATCTTCCAAGGCCGGTAGCTTCTCTTATTAGAAGGTACCTGGAAAATGCTCCTCTGAACTGCATTAGTTACGAGGAACTAGTGTCTCGTATTACCGCCAGGGACAGCATATGAAAGGCCGCATTCCCTCACATCCATTCTCTAGCTGTCGTGTTCAGTACACCGAAAACCAAAGCTCCCTGTCCTCACAGGCAGCTTCATATTCAGTGGTTCAATCCATTGACATCACGTCGCCTCTTGTATACCACATCAGTCCAGCTCACTTAATCCTTTGCATGCCTTTCACCCTCCTGCATGTTCAGGCCCCAAGTACTCAAAATCTCTCTCTCTCTCTCCGTCCTTCCATCCCCAGTTCAGTCTCCCTCTCCTCCTTGTTCCCTTGTCTGTTTAACATTAATACCTCAAACCCCAGGTGTCCTATCTCCTTCGATGGCCCTGTAATTCCATCATCCAACACAGTAAACATTATTGTAACATCTGGACGCTTTTGCAAACTCCACATTACACTATAAGTCTGCCTCTAAGAAAGTGCGAGTTATGTTCACATGCCGAAAAGTCTTTTCCTTCGAACAGTTGCTCTGATTATGTACAAAGTATTGGTTTATCCTTGTACGATGAACTGCTCTGATGTTTATATACAAAGGTATTCAAACAACAGACCATTGCTTCCTTTCGAGAGGGTTTAGAGCTTAGTGTGGGAAGGGTCTTACTCGTTATCAACAGAATCGAGTCCAAAGCAATCGGACTTATCAGCTCTCTCAGACTGAACGCAAAACTTGACCTGCTTTCCCTCTTGTGCTGATATTACTACTGTTTCTGCTGTGCCGGACTGGCCACATGTGTGACCAAGTCATTAGCTACACTGCGTAGTACCTTGCGTCACACGATGACTGTGTGCCCGCTGGCAACTCTAGTATGGGCCTCTGTAATGTCTGTTTCTTCCCTTCCACCGCTAAGCTTTGGAAAACCTTTACCTTCTCATGTCTCATAGCGCGAGCAACATGACCCATTTTTTTTAAGCACATTTTTCCATTTATTCCTAATCTCATAATTATTTTTCCATTTCTTTACTTTTTTTTTTTTCAGTCGTTCTTGTTTCATTTCAGGCCTGGCTTCGGTGTTGTCTACAGGAGGCTCAGTGGAGGACATAGCAGCCCACCCTGCACGCGAGCTGACGGATGAGACCTTCGCCGGGGCGGGTCAGGAGGACCCGGCCCTGGTGGCGTACATCCGTCGCCGCCTTCTGCTGCCTCCGTCCACCCAGCCCTACAACCTGAGCCGGCCGCGGGCGGAGCACTTCTCCCAGTACGGCCAGACCAAGTACGCCAACGACAGGATACTCCGCAATATGGTGAGCACCGCAGCGACACACGGAGAGAGAGACGACCTTGGAAGAGACCGTCCAATTAGTGGGGGTCTCTCTCTAGACCTTTCTGTTGCTTTCTTGATCTTTCTGTTGCTCTCTTGACCTTTCTGTTGCTCTCTTGATCCTTCTGTTGCTCTCCTGATCCTTCTGTTGTTCTCTTGATCTTTCTGTTGCTCTCTTGACCTTTATGTTGCTTCCATATTTGCATTCTGCGTGTCTCTTTTTCCACTTTCCTTCTCTCTTGTTCGTCCGTAATTAACCAGTTGTTATTCGTAATAAGAATGACTGCCGTCTTTACTCAGCCAGTATGAATTATCGCCATGGGTGCCATCTGTGAACTGCGCGATAATCACATGACATTCAAGTTGAAATACCTAGAGATGTTAAGCCCATGAGGGCCTTCTCATATGATTTTCCACTGTTGTCGGGAGGGACGGGTTGCAGAGTGTTGAGGAGGTCTGTGGAGCAGCGGTGGCGTGTGGAACTGTTCCTGGAAGTGTTGGTGAGCCAGAGCTGGGGACGGGAGAGCCAGATATATATATATAGAGAGAGAGTGATGATATGAATCCCAGGACTTCATACCTTACTCCTCCGGAGTCCTCCACGTTGTCGAAGCGGGTACTAGATCTATACGACACTGAGACTGTAAGCGGTGGCTTCCACTTCGGCAGTAGAGCTTCCACTGAGGCAATAGCTTCTACTTGGTATCTCAAGCGACAGCGTTCACAAAACGAGGGGAAAAAAGACAAGATTATAGAATATAAAATTCTCTATTCCCGACGTCCACTTTAGGCACTATAGATGTTTATAAGAACATACTGGTATTCGCCATAGTTGGCTTGTAACGGTATCCTTTGACCACGGTGATGGTAAGATACCTAAGGCGCCATGGAGAGCTCCCTGGAATAGGCTATAGTAGTAGTAGTAACAGCACCGCCAATACACCACAGAGCGGAGGGTTCTTCGTGGAGGTGGGCGCCGTGGACGGGGAGCACCTGAGCAACACCCTCTTCCTGGAGAGGCGACTGGGCTGGACGGGCCTCCTCATCGAGGCTAACCCGGCCACCTACCGCCAGCTCCTCCACAAACACCGCAAGGCCCACTCCATCAACGCCGCCCTCTCCCACACCAACTACTCCACACGGATCAACTTCCGGTGAGTCGTGCGTCTCCGGAGTGTGGCTCAAGGCCAGCCTGGAAGATGCCAGTTTTCTTTGTCTTGGGTTTGACGAGTGACTTCCACAATCTATGGATACTCAGGGTTTTTCCTACTTGCTTGGAGGCATGTGACTGTAGAGGACATTGAATTGATATTATGGAGTTTAGAAAAAGACTAATTGCTGGAATGACTTTATTCATTATCTGTACAATCACCCTGCAATATTTGGCACTTGGTGTCACAAGTTGCCAATATTCTGTCAATATTCCTTATTTCATAACGTGAATGAGTCGAGGATAAGATTACGTGACAGTGCTGATACAGTGTTTTGATACGCGTACACACACAGTATGTACTTCCAACATTGACAGTTACGCTACACAGCGTTCACAGTATTTGGTCACACTTGGATGATATATATTACTGTAATACATGGTCTTCATTCACCATATTTAATATAACCATTCACACAACGTGCAAAAGAACTTTATGTTTTGACAAATGACAGGAACTGTCACTAGCGCTCCATGTTGCACAATATCAGGGAAGCGGGACTATTACTGTGTGACGGCAGAACCTTAAGAGGATTTGTCAAATGCCATCGTCCGTTGTGTCATATTGGTATACAAAGCCTTTAAGCTCAGGGATTCTCGGCGATGGGGGTCACGAAAGAGGGGAGACACCGGTCTTCAGTTGACCACACATAACATAACGGGGAAGGTGTACGGGTGAGTGAGGGGACACGTAATATCATTTCCACTGCCACTGCAAACGTGGGGGAAGGAGAGGCTAAATTTTCATTGCATTATACGTTAACTGGCGGGTGTTCTGCAGGACGTCCGGCGAGCAAGGCGTCTTGGGCCACATAGACGAGGACTTCGCCGGCGGCATCAAGGTCAAGGCTGTACCCTTCTGGTCCATCTTGCAGGCCCTCAGTGTTTCAGTCATCGACTTCCTCTCAATGGATATCGAGCGATCGGAAGTGAAGGTAAGACTCTATTCTTTTTGTTTTCATTCGTTTTGAGTCCTGATGTGTGTGTGTGTCGATGATGGAGGTATCGTACCTCTACAGGAAAGCCTTCGTCTTGGTCGAGCTCCAGACGTAACCGTAGTTACGTGTCTGTCTTCTGCTGACGCTAAGATTCTACGGAAGGTTAGGGAGGTCCTTGGTTTGGTTGGTAAGATGTTGGATTGAGTTCAGAAAGCAGGTATTCGGAGGTTTGTCCAAGTATTTTGTGACAAGGATCAAAGGTCTAGCTTCAGTGTGGCGCGTGACTGCAAGGATAGCTATGGATCTCTGGTTTTATTTCTGTGGACACGCTGCACTGTTGTGTGTGCTGGTGTTGCTCGTATCTTGAGGAAACGGTTTGGTATTTTCAAAGAGATTACCTCTCCATTGCTTCAGTTCTCTTAGTGATGAGATGTTGTAGGGTGACAGTGATACATGAGCACCAGCTGTGGCGCGAAGACATGCGATCGTTTCCCACCAAGAGATTATCCTAGAACTGACAGTGTTTTACACAAAGAGTAACTGCAATTGTAGACAGGAGCATTAGATAGACACATTAGGTAGAGGTATACAGAAGGATCATTAGGTAGGAACCTCTGCAGACACTGTGCTTATACTTGCCCTTTGCCAGTGGCCTGTTTAGGGTAAGGCACTAAAGGCTAAGAAGCGGCACTGGAGTTCAGTTAGCCAGTTATGGAAAGACTTTTGCCGCGGTCATTCCATTGAAGGAGTTCACAAAGGGAACAGGCGTCAGAGATACAGTTAGATAGATAGATGGATGTCAGACATTTCACCGCTTCATATCATATGCAATCAAAAACAAAACGAAGGACTGACAATAGCAAGACACTTAAAGGGCACTTCTTCAGGGACCTTGATGGCTGTGCTTCAGGGAAATTGATGGCTGTTCTTCAGGGATCTTGATGGCTGTTCTTTAGAGACCTTGATGGCTGTTCTTTAGGGACCTTGATGGCTGTTCTTCAGGGACCTTGATGGCTGTCCTTCAGGGACCTTATTGGCTATGCTTCAGGGACCTTGATGGCTGTTCCTCAGAGACCTTGATGGCTGTGCCTCAGAGACCTTGATGGATGTATTCCAGGGATCTTGATGGCTGTGCTTCAGGGACCTTGATGACTGTCCTTCAGGGATCTTGATGGCTGTGCTTCAGGGACCTTGATGGCTGTCCTTCAGGGACATTGATTGCTATGCTTCAGGGACCTTGATGGCTGTGCCTCAGGGACCTTGATAGCTGTCCTTCAGTGGCCTTGATACCTGTGCTTCAGGGAGCTTGATGGCTGTGATTCAGGGACCTTGATGGCTGTCCTTCAGGGACCTTGATGGCTGTGCCTCAGGGACCTTGATGGCTGTTTTTCAGGAGCTTTGATGGCTTTGCTTCGGGGGAAATTGATGGCTGTGCGTCAGGGACCTTGATGGCTGTCCTTCAGGGACCTTGATGGCTGTGCCTCAGAGACCTTGATGGATGTGTTCCAGGGATCTTGATGGCTGTGCTTCAGGGACCTTGATGACTGTCCTTCAGGGACCTTGATGGCTGTACTTCAGGGATCTTGATGGCTGTGCCTCAGGGACCTTGATAGCTGTCCTTCAGTGACCTTGATGGCTGTCCTTCAGGGAACTTGATGGCTGTTTTTCAGGGGCCTTGATGGCTGTTCTTCAGGGACCTTGATGGCTGTTCTTCAGGGACCTTGATGGCTGTGCTTCAGGAACCTTGATGGCTGTGCTTCAGGAACCTTGATGGCTGTTCTTCAGGGACCTTGATGGCTGTTCCTCTTGGACCTTGATGGCTGTGCTTCAGGAACCTTGATGGCTGTGCTTCAGGGACCTTGATGGCTGTCCTTCAGGGGACTTTGATTGTTGTCCTTCAGGGACCTTTATGGCTGTGTTTCAGGGACCTTGATGGCTCTGCTTCAGGTACTGTGATGGGTGTCCTTGAGGGGCCTTGATGGCTGTGTTTCAGGGACCTTGATGGCTGTGATACAGGGACCTTAATATTTGATGTATATAAGCTGTATTATCCTTATTATTGTATCCCCTGGATCTGTCAGTAGCAAGGGAAGTACAGAATGCTCCGGAGTGAGAAGTTCTTTGAAGGAATTGTAATACTGATGATTCAAGTTGGTCCAAAATGCGTGTTCTCACTGTTGGGTTGGACACCGAGTGGCAGACACCCCCCCCCCCAACCCCCACCGTAGCCTTCAGCAGTGTTCCGTTGACCTCAGTGTTCGCACTACTCTTCCCTTGCACGACCTGATAATCACTCCCCGTGATACTATCTCTAGTGGTCATGGTCTCAAAAAATATAAGATTCCAGGTGTATGGGGAGTGACGCCCAGCGGAAGGTTTCCTAGACTAACTGAATTTTCTGAGATGCGTAATTTTTGTTACAGTCATCGGTTAATGCAGCTGTTGGTTCCTAGGTGCTGAGGACGATCCCCTGGGACAAGGTTCGGGTCCGCCTCATGTGCGTGGAATGTCAGAGTCTGCCGGAGGGAAGGGCCACCCTCGTCAAGCTCCTGATGAGTCGGGGATACTTCTACATCGGCAAGAGGGGCATCGACTGCTGGTTCGGCTTGCCAGAACTGTTGCTTCAAACACTAAAGGGGATCTGGTAATGTAGGCACGGGAGCCGCAGCATCCAACCTGAAGCCCACGTCTTTGTCACCCGCAAGAGAAGGAGCGAGGCAGACGCAGGGATATCCGTCCGGGTGCCCCCTTCCTGGGTATGGTAGGCATAGTGTTCTGCTTTGGTGCTGGCGTTCCTCATCTCTCATGTTCATTTATATTTTCTGACTTGACGAAGGCAATAGTTTACCTCAGTTTTTGCTACATTGGTTCAAAAGTAAAATGATAAGTATAGATAGAGGAATCCTTTGGATATTTTTAGACCTGGATCTTCCAGTTGGAAGAGTTATAGGAAAAGGACAAGCCGGAAGAGAATTCCACAGGGCTATTGAGTTGTTGACTTGAGATGTTAAAGTTCATCTTGAGGCTGCTGCAATACCTTTCATTGCCTCGGTTTGTATGGTCATAAGAGCCTTGGTTTTGGAATTCAACAGCATTATCACTGCTGGGGCGGAAGAGTCGATGTTAGACCTCACAGTGTGAGTATAACAGGTCCTGAGAATGTTGTCGTTAGTCCCTTCATATTACCAGCCATCGTCAGAGTGAGCTCCGCTTTTCTTTGAGAATCTGACATGATTATCCAACTTTTTCCCCTTATCAAACCACACTCCGAAATGGACTAGCTTAGCATGTAATCCAGATTTATAGGTTGTACCCGAGAATGAATTATTAGATCTTTACTATCAAAACAGAATGCTTTTGATGTCATAGAGGAAATTTTTAAGTCCATGGTTAAGACATCTGTTGTTACTGGTGTTATGAGGAAGTCTGTTGACTGATAACTAAGGGGATTTTGGTGTTGTCAGGTAAGGTGACCTTAAGGAGTGTCTCCATCAGGCGTCCCATCATCTAATGTCCTGCATTGGGATAAATGTCCCTGGAACCACAGTCTAATTTTCCTATCAGTTCGGTAATCAAAGATCTAAGTTGCTTCTCTGTAAATCATTTACCCGCAAGGGAGTTCAGACTAGCCTGTGGAGTGGCTAAATCAAAAGCATATAAAAAGGAAAAGATCTTAGGAACAAGTTGTCTGTGGATATTAGTTGTGCGTCTTCAGTACACCCACAGAGTTCTAATGTAGTTGGGATATTATCAGGGATTCTGCCAACTTAGCAGTCCAGGACTGTCTTCGGGAGAGGCATAATGTCAGCACACACACCCCAAACATCAGGTAGATTACTTTTAGTGGATTCATGGATTACGTTTTTTATAGTTCCTCAACAGCACTCGAGTTCCTTAGCATGTAGTAAATAACTACATCCTTACCAGGGGTAGTTAGCCTTCCTCATACCATTAGACTTACCCCAAGTGAAGGGATGGTGATGCCTGTCACCCGAGGCGAGACCAGCCCGGCCACACTACTATCCTTGGGTCTGTGTGGCAGCAGCTCCTCCCGTCGGCGCGAGAAGGAAACTGGAAGGTTACCTCTCGCTCTTCTGGACGACCTTTGAGCAAGATGGCACACCCCTCGGGTATGATAGACAGCCTGACCTTTAACCTGTCCATCATCAAGGAATAGGTCACAAGGTCAGGCCTTCATACTCAAGGGCCACACCGTTGTGCTGAATGGATAACTTTAGTAAATAATCCTATACTGTGGCTGTGGGGTAGTATACGTGACGTTGTACCATGATATGATGCTATACATTGTTCCTTGGTTCATCCATTCATCTGAAACATGGAAGCCACGATCGTGTAGACTTTAAGAGATTATCTCCATTGTATTTACAAATGGGCCTTGCTATTAGTATCAACAAGGAATTAATTTCCGGCAACCAGGTGAAGTGAAGGCAAGATCCTACACGCTAAACACTGTCAAACATCGGTACACATGGAGACATCTAGGTCAGTTTTGCCTAATCAGTGATTTCTAGTTTGGGGTGCTCGTACCGCTGTGGCACATCAGAGCCGTCCAGGTGGTGCATAGTTTAGTCATGGAAGCTCAGGCAGTATGAAGAAACCATGGGCACTGTTTTACACACCTTTCTGTATAACTCATGACACAACATGAGATTTATCTAAAGTATTTTATCAAGTTAGATTGTAGATGTGAGGATTGCAAAGCACTGATCTAAGTGAACATTGAACATTTTACATGTTCTAGGCTGTCCCCAAGGGTCTTTTCTGTAGTGGCGACCGAGACGGACAATACAAGACGGTAATTACCTTCGCTGTACATCTAAACATAATACCTTATAGGCTGAAGGCTAGTGTACATACACGGATTCATTGTCACCAAGGTCTCGACGTTGTACATTGTCCTGCTGTACAAATGTGTAAGTGAAACATGAAGGCTACGATCCCGTAGACTTTATTTCCAAGTACCTATAAAAGTAAATATAGTTTATATAGAATATTTTCAATAAAACCTATGGGATTTCATGTCCAACACTAGGGTGGAGACAAGTACAATGTTCCTGTGTCTACAAGTACTCCACACTACATACCAACAGATACACTAACCCAGAGATAACTCCATACGCATCACTTCACAAAGTCTTTTGTAATAGTGTGTGATTAATGGGTCATGAGACTCTCACTCTGTACACTAGTGTTTTGAAGGTGAACTGAAGTAGATTATATTAGCAGGGACCCGTATACATCATTTATCAGTCTAGGGGATCGTTGTTGCCGTGTTTTACTTACACCTACATAAGACTCCTGTAATTTATTAGAAAAGGAATTTTGCACTGCATATGTTGCGCAAGGTCATTGCCAGCGAATCTGAGGGTAAAGTGTATTGTGTGTATTAATGACTTTTGGCAGAATTTTGTATATGGCATGCACGGATGTGCAGGTATGCTGAAGCTGTTTTTACTGATGTGAATATGTTGATACATGTATGAATTTGAGTACGTTTCGCATATAAACAATAAGATACATGTGTATAGAAGTCGGTGGTAACCCTGAGGTTAGCAATTTGTAATACAGCTGTGGGCTTGCTTATACAACGCAAGTGATCAGCTACAATTCCGCCTGGAAGAACTGTCCTCTCCAGTGACATCATCTTAAATGTGCCAAGCCATTATTCTGCATGTGTGTATGACGACCCTGTCATTTTCAATTTCTGAATGGCTAAATAAAGTATTATGAAAATATACTGATTGATAATGAAAATGATAATGAAAACAAAGGAATAACAGATTCTTTATTAACAGTGTCTGTCGACACACTGCCTGTCTGGCCTGGGTCCTATGATCAAATAACCTCTACAGTTACGACCACAGAATTGTCATATTTCTCTTCTCCCTTTTAAGCCATTTTAATAACTACGTTTCCTCGGGCAAGGATTCCACTCGACAGACTCTGGGCCAAATGTCTTGGTCCTTTCAATACACAGCGACGTTACACTTACACGAAAAGCTTAAATAATCTTATCTCACATTCACATACAGTGTCCCACCGTCGGGATGGACGCGAGGGCGCCACGAGTTGTGTCTCTAATGACAACCTTCCAACCTGAGTGTGGGAGCCATACGACCCGTTATACAGATGCCACCTGGCCAGTCCTGAGAGTTGGGCAGGATCAGCTGCAATTACACACACACACAAAGTCCCTGGGCACGCCATTCCTGGAGTAACTCCTGATCATTGGGACCAGCCCCATGATATGTCAAATGGCACTAGAAGCAAGTGTCATATCTCTACACACAAGTAATTATTCAGGGATCCATCGCACAATACGTGTGTCGTCGTACCAGACACGTCCTGTCGTGACTTGTACGCATCTCCTCCGACAGACCCTGATTCCAGAAGAAATATCGTCACCATCACTGTAAATACTCTGCTTGTGGTATGGTCAGACGTACGGCACACGGGACTGGTGGCGCGAGGCGATCTTCTGCTGCACGATTCCCCAGTCTGCCTTGATGAGGTCAGCGGCCTTCTCGCCGATCATGATGGTGGCAGCGTTGGTGTTGGCAGACACCACCAGGGGCATGATGGAGGCGTCCACCACCCGCAGGCCGGACACCCTTCTCACCCTGAAACAGTGTCCACCAGTTACTTGGCCTTATTAACATGCAGGAGTATGATGGCCTCACAAGTACATAAGGGAAATTAACGACGACCTGCCAATGTAAAGTTACTACCTATGAGGATGTAGCTCATTCATGCCATCCTGAAGATTTAATAAAAAGACCCTAACACAGTACATAGTTAACTTCTATTGGACAATAATAAGTAACAGTAGTAATTGAAGTAAGAAAATAAACCGTGAGTGTGAGGAATGGTCTGTCATCCTCCAATTTACTGCTAAAGGGTAAAGCGACAGTCGAGGAGGACTTGGGATGAAGGTCAGCATTATCGAGGCACTCACTTGAGCTTGTGGTCAACGACGCCGTAGGGATCGGAGGCAGGAGCCATCTTGCATGTACCAGCTGGGTGGTAGGTGGTGGCCGTTAGGGTTCGAACCATACACGCCCAGTAGTCGTCTGTTCCCACCACGTAATACTGGCACCCCGGCACCACCTGTTGGTCAGGACAGGACTCGTGAACAACGGACGACCACACCCGTGTGTGTGTGTGGAAGGGACACGTCTGAACTCTGTGGGGGGTATACTTCAGCCCCTATGGAGAGGATACCAAAACCTTTGTAGAGGAAGATCCCTGAATCTCTGTTAGGGAAGGTCAACTTTACCTGTTGGGGACACCTGCACCTCTGAAGGACACCAAAACCTTTGTGGGGAAGGAAACCTTTACCTCTGAGGGGGAGTAACCTGAGATAACCTGTACCTCCATGGGGAGGACACCAAAAGGAACCTCGGTATATGCACCTGACAGAGGAGACGCTCAATCTACAATCACCTAAATATCATAAATTCATTTTCATCAGGCGGTCTGGTGTGTAGGGACAAGAGTGTTTAAATACCTTGGGGGAATCATCAGATGGTGTAAAATAAGATTTCTGGATTATACTGTAAATAACATTTTATATACGAGAAAGAGTACATATAATGTTTAAGGAATATGAAGTGTATTAAGTAAACGTTATTTTGTAAACAAGTAAATGAAAGTATGGGTAGCAGGTGAGCGTTTTTTGTTTCTGGGGTTATCACGCATGTAAATGTTGCTGTCAATGAATGTAAATGAGAGTGAAGAAATAATACATGTACATCAAAATACACATCGTAGTGTAGAACATATTTCTCAGCGTAATTTTACTTGCAAATGATATAGTGAATATGTGTACATTATACCGCGAGGATGCGAGATGACCTGACTGTGACGGACACCCTTCCTTGTCATGGAAGGTCTCATGATAATGACAGACACCTTACCTTACCTTGTCATTAAAGGTCACCTGACTATGACAAGTGACTTACCTTGTCATTCAAGGACTTGTGACTGTGCCAGATGTCTTACCTTGTCATGGAACTTGGCACCAAACTCTCTCATGGCCGGAGTGTTGCCCACAGCCAACGCAAACTTTATACCTGAGGGAAAAGCGAGTCGGTTTAGATATCAGGGAGGATGAGGGAGGAGTGCGAGGAAGAAATGATGAGGGAATAGTAGGAATATGAGAGAAAGTTTTGAGATTCATTTACAATAACGACCTCCATGACGGACCCACACAATCCTTGTTCTGTTGCGACACCAAAATGATCATAGATTTTCTATGAAACATGAATATTTTCCTTCTTTGTATGGATATGTAAATATGAAAATTAACCCCTTGACCACGACGGTACGACCCATGGGTATGATGACCTGACCCTTGTGATGCAGTTCAAAGATAAATCATAAGGTGTCGCACCTTCCTACTCCAGGGTCGAACCGTGGTTTAAGCT
This sequence comes from Panulirus argus, assembly GCA_038088735.1. Classification (NCBI taxonomy): domain Eukaryota; kingdom Metazoa; phylum Arthropoda; class Malacostraca; order Decapoda; family Palinuridae; genus Panulirus; species Panulirus argus. The sequence goes on along the minus strand of JAYMFT010088564.1, from coordinate 13,475 downwards.
TAAGATGTGTGTGTGTGAGAGAGAGGCTGCATGTACCTGACCCGCCTTGTGTAAATGTTAGAGGATATGCTCTCGTATGAGAGAGAAAAATTAAGAGCTACGGGTACAAGATAAGACCATTATACACAGCTTGATTTCCACCAATTCAATGTATCATTTGGCTAAGTCACGTACCCACCTGGAGAGGTGTTACCCAATTAATACATACCTTTGACCAAGTTCTTCACATCCGTTGGATGACTGAGGTAATTTGGGTCAATGACGGGGTCAGCCTTGGGGTCACTGGACTTTAAGGTAACGGACCCACGGCTCCTGGCTCGGGTCAACATGGGGGCGATGCTGAAACCCTCCTGACCTCTTATGGGCAGGAAGTACTCGTAGAAGAACTGTGGAGGAGAGGTCACGATCAGGGTGAGGTAAATTTGACAACCACCAGGCATACTTGATTCTCAAGGCCGTTCATGACACTTGAGAAGCTGCTTATGTACATGGCTATGTAGTACAAAGTGCTGAGTTATTCTATCCCACTATCTGATGTACGGTCACGGACATGAACCCCCCCTGGGACTCGCCTGAAACTCAAATGAATCCTCGGCACGCGCCTGGTCGAAGCGGTCCCGAAACCCCAGTTTGTGAGACACACGGCTCGGCGTGGTTTCCGCCTGGCGTGCCCCAGCGCCTGTATCCACAACAGCATCTGTATCTAACTCATCTTACATCGTCATTACTTCCTCTGTATCCTAAATACTGTTACTTTGCACTACCGATTCTATTTAAGCGGCTACAGCTTTGTATGTCCACAGACCCATATTCTCCACAGACTGTAGGATGTCGAACGATAAAACCCAGACACAAATTTCATGTCTCACGGTTTCAAATTACATCAGTTAATTTTACCCTATTTTCATATACATTTTTTTATAGTAGCGAGTGAGGGACCGTTCACCTTCCTACCGTGGCAAGTGAATGATGTTTTTGCCTTCCTATTGTAGCAGGTGAGCGACAGTTTACCTTGCTGTAGTGGCAAGCGGACGACGGTTTACCTTCCTGTCGTAGCCGATCAGGTCGGTTATACTGAGGCCGTCGTCCAACATGGTGGTGCCCGCTATGAAGAGGAACTGCAGCTCGGGCCAGTACGGGTCGCCCTCGTCGGATTCAATCCAGGCGTGAGCCTCTATCCCCAGCGGCGAAGAAAACGGACCTGGAGGAGGCAAGACAGATGCAAAGACTTTAATGGGAATGAAGGAAAATGATTCTGGGGTAGAGATTTATGGGGTGATACGACCTGGGGAAGCATGTGGGGGTGATAATACCCAGGGAAGGTCAAAGAAACTAGTCTAAGAACAAGAAAGGAGAAATATATGGGTTAGGAGAGTCGAGCACACGACTGTGGACTTGCGATGCTACCTCTGAGTCACCCGCCGAAGTAATGAGCACAGCAATCACTCTCTAAATCTTTGTTGAGCCCCGATGGGAAAGGCAAGAGCCGACAGACACGGATGTGGCCATACGCGATCCCATATGGTTCCTACCTTTCCTCCTGAAGATGTAGTCGCCGATGGCGGTCGGGCTGGCCAGGGTGAAAGAGCTGATGGAGTGGCCCGAGTCTGTGGTCCAGGTGAGTCCGAATATGGAGGCGTGGTCCTGCAGGTTCTGGCCCACGCCCGGCACGTCCGCTACCACGGGGATCTGCGGCCGACAACAACAGGGATGATTACAGGTCCTGATGACGTCTGACACAGGAGTTATACAACCAGACTGGTCTATATATATACCTCCACATATACCCCTTCACTTGGCCGCCCAAGTCCTTAAATGCTCTACAGACATCCCTGTCTGTCCTAACATACTCCAGGACGGTCATGGGCACTACCTGAGGCTCCTGTACGTCCTTCGCTGCCCCTGCACTTTAGAGGTGGCCCTTATGCACCTACGGGATGACCCCGTGTTCCTCTAGGGTTTACAAGCTCCTTCTAGACATCGTAAGCTACTCTCGGACACCCCTGGCCGACCGCCTGCTTCTACAGACCCTTACCTTGACACGATGAACAGCCCCTTGATACCCCAGTCATCCTCTTAATACAACAGGCAGCCCCTTGACGGCCCAAGGAGCCCACACACACTCGCGGCTGCCTCCCAAGACACTACCAATGCAACTGGGCACTGAGCTGGGGCCAGGCACCTTGTGGCTACCTCCCTGGCTATCCCTACATATGGCTGCACTCTATACGTCCTACTCTGCCCCTAAACCCCCACTAATAACCCCCTAAACACCCTGGTGGAAGAGGAGGGACTCACGCCGTGCTTGTGCAGGTGCTTGGCAGGCCCGACGCCGGACACCATGAGGATCTGGGGCGACGAAATGGCGCCGCCGCTGATCACCACCTCTCGCTTCACCAGAGCCGTGCGGGTCTGCAACGACACCAAGACCTGATTCACTCACGCCGCACGGGGGTAATGCCTGACTGACTCACGTGGTAGAGACCCAGAAGACAGGACGTGGAAATCGGGCATATGACGATAGAAATATGTGAATGAAAATATGAAATGAGAGTCCATGAATGAGGATCCTACCACAGGGGAAGATGGTGTGTGTGTGTGTGTAAATGACCTCCTGTTACAATTAGGACTCTGTACCTGAATGAGTTCTGGAACAAGCGTACAGCTCGAATTTCATCGTGACTTTCTCTCCCAGTGACCTTATAAAAACTAATTAGTATGTATGATCATTCCGGCTAGAGCTCGGATGCAACATCGTCTCTTCCAATTATTTCGTACCAATGATTACACTGGATCTAATATCGATAAAACATTAAGGAGAAAGCAGAAGTAATAACAATAAAAGTGAGTAGTAATGATAAATCAGACTAATAGAAACTTAAACAGATCAAGTTATTCTGCCCACGATTAATCGCAAGCGCCAGATTTCTAAGTTCTTATTATCGATGAGAGCGAACACAGCTTCTGGCAGTACAACTGATGACCTCACGTGACACAAGTGATGTAGAAAAGGAGTAGGTGCAAGAGAGTTAAACCATTACCTACCTTGCCACTGTGATCAAACCGGACGCCTACCGCTCGTTTGTTGCGGTCGAACATAATCTGTCAGTAGAGAAACACAGAATGTAATTAGCAATAAAATCAACAGCTCTGAAGGAGCAAAAATATACGCCTACTGGACTCTTGAGATGTGCGTAGGTCTACGCAACAGTTTAGAGAGTGAGCATTGGTAAAGTGCATACCCACGCCCAAAGGGAGTACGCATGCGTACTTCTTCAAGCAGAGATGGAAAATATAAGGCGAGGACAACAGGAGGATACAACAGGATATACAGCTGGAGAGGATGAAAGGAAAGTATAACAGGGGAGAACAACATGGAAAGACACAGCAACAGGACATGCAAACAGAAAGACAACACGTGAGGGGCAACAGGGGAAAGACAAGAGGACAGGACAAGAAAACACGTGGGGACAACAGGAGAGGACATGGGGGAGAACAACAGTGAAGGGTGAACAGAAGAGGACAACAGGAAAGACCAACAGAAGAGGGAAAGGTAAGGGGGATAAAAAGGTGGGACAACAGAGGAACACAACAGAAGAGGACCCCACACTGAATTCGTCCCTGTATTTAAGACAGAAATAAAATGAACTTCATTAGGCTCACGTGACCACTGATGACATCAGTGCTGATGACCTACGAGGCGTTGATGGACCCTTGATGACGGGCCTGGCATGCCGCACATCCCACAGAACTGATGACCCTCCCTCCCCCCTTCTCCAGGTGCTGGTGAACTGATGACTCTCCTGTGCTGGTCACCCCTCACCAGCTGTTGCTGAGCTGATGACCAGGCATCACAATGTGTCCTCATACTGCAAACTTACACACACGCCCGTCAAAATGACTTGCTTGCGGTACCGTTGACTTTTAATTATGCTAATACCCAACCCACTTACCATGTGCCTGACCCACTGATCGGGGTTGCTCGCCTAGATACTGACGAGGTAACCGAGTTTCTGGGCTCACTTGGGCACTGGTAACTCCCCTGAATGAACTTAAGCTCATTTGGGGGTTGGTAACTCCACAGTGCTTACCTAAGGGTTGGTAACTCACCAGAGTGACACAGAGCTCACGTAGGGGTTGGTAACTAACCTGAGTGACGTTAAGCTCACCTGAGTAACGTAAGAGCTCACTTGGGGAGGGGAGGTAACTCACCTGAGTGACGTGTGCGTCAAGGACGACGTGCAGGTTGAGGCGAGACGCGGCGGGCTTGAGGTACGCCTCGGCCGTGGACCACCGCCACCCCTCCCGGATGGTCATGTCTGGCACGCTGAACCCTGGGGGAGCAGAGGGGAGGTCAGACACCCCGTGGGGGAGCAGGGGTGTGACTCAGATACCCGCAGGGGAGATGGTAATAGAACCCCGAGGGAGCAGGTGAAAGAGTTAGACACCCGCAGGGGAGCTGGGGAGGTCAGACAACCATCACTCCCACACACGATCCAGACCCCCAAGACACAACACACGTGCACCCTCTCCTCACCATCACACTAGTGGCCCCTCACACCAGATGCTACCACAAGGCGTTACATCATATGCGACGCCGACCTCTTCCATAATCTTGCACGAAGCGCCACTCCTCAACAACCACACCTCACTAACTACCCCCATCAACAATATTACGACATCCTCCCTCACCTACTACGGCCATCTTACCTATCATCTCGGGACCATTGGGATCGATGACGTTATACCCCAGCTGCTGTCCAGCCTCGAGGAAGCCGTTCAGGAGAGGAGTGTACCAGCTCTTGTCCTCCACGGCCAGGGGTCCCCCGAACCCGTGGTACTCCGCTGTGGGCACAAGGCTACCTTTACTATCTCATTATGTTTAATAAAAGAACTAGAAGACATACCAAGTCAGTATACGCAGACAACAGACACAGACAGAAAATATACATCTTTATATGAGAAGAAAAGTTTTGAAACTAGAGCATCTGCATTAAACCTCAAAACATATTGCCAGTAATTTTTAGACCAACAGAATCGGTTGCAAGCAATCGGCAGTGACTGATACTGGTGTATGCACGAGTACGTAAACCCAGCGTCTGAACATCAGGGGTTAGGATATGCCGTTCCCCTCCCCAGTATGGCATCCCTGTCTTCCCTGGAAGTGCCCTAAATGCCGCCCTTCCATAGTGTAAGGACCAGCAGGTGCGTGAGAGTCAGCCTAGTATGGAGCTTAAGTCCTACCTCGCTCGTGACGGCACGAGAGAGATAGTCACATATGTTCCCGACTAACTGAAATAAACAAGTCATCCATCGTACTATCTGCTACAATGCTAACATAACACTTTATGCAAAACTCCAGTACACTCACAGCCTGTAAAACGTACTCCCTTTGGGCATGGGTATGCACTTTACCAATGCTCGCTCTCTAAACTGTTGCGTAGACCTACGCACATCTCAAGAGTCCAGTAGGCGTATATTTTTGCTCCTTCAGAGCTGTTGATTTTATTGCTAATTACATTCTGTGTTTCTCTACTGACAGATTATGTTCGACCGCAACAAACGAGCGGTAGGCGTCAAACTGTCATGTGTTTGGCAAGTAATGAAGTCTACCAGACATGTTACAGAGCTAATCATTCCCAACAGTTCTTATGTTCCTTGCTGGTGTGATGATGGTTATAATGACTAACAGGTTAAGTCTAGACGCCAGCTTAAATACCTTAATCTTTGCGGTTCTGACGTTCAGAAAATCTTGTTGCTACGTAATTTCGATGGAAGGTTAACACTTACCTCTTGCAACAGAAGCGTTCTCGCAACCAACAGAAATCGTATGATCTACACGGCTTCGCAGATATATAAAGTCTAGGAATATACATGATGGAGTAGTTATATTTTTTTGTCCTATTATGCTCATGGGAGTCCATACACATCACGAGGGAATCGAAGCCTGGAGCTGTGCTTGTTTATAGCACATTCTGATGAAGTGGGTTGGAAGTTCCACCAATATCTACACCATAGCACCATTGTATTTGCTCCTACTACAGTCATTACATTGGTGTTACTATCACTGAAAAACTCACACCTATGAGCCATCGGTACATAATATTATCACTGTCATTTTACACAATATCGTCATTATTAACTAACTTCCTTATCACTAACAACAGTATATTCACTTTCATCATGTCACTGACAATGTCGATGAATATTACCATTTTGTAGATATCACTGCAACTTGCACTGTCACAACGTAAAATATTTCACTAACCCTTTAATATGGATAATTATACCCACAGTCCCCTCGTAAAAAATTAATAACTGCTACTGGAACAGTTGGCAAATCCACCTACCTAAATTTAACCACAAAACATTTACTCTCTCCTATTTAACTGTCTTTTCTCAGTTATCTATCATGCACGTTAGTGAGAGAACACACCCAACCTGTGCCAAAAATGTCATCCTCAGAACGGGCTGTCACTGACAAGAGCCTATGCAAGCTTATTCCTGGATATTCCTTACTCACACATATGCTTTCCAACTGTAACCATTACCAAATATAATATACATTTTTTATATTTCTTTGGGGGCTTCACTCTCCAGATCCTTAGGTTAGATTAGACAGGGTAACACATATAATTCAGCCTAATACATTCAGACTATGGACTGTCATATGACAATGGTCCGTGTCAAGCAGTTGGTCTACCGTTCACCCAGCTGTTCATCCTCCCCTAGGGACTGGTCGACAAAATGGCATTTGCCATAAGAAGTCATGATACTGGTTCTGAGTGAATGATGCTTCCCTAATGACACATCAAGAAAAATTTAAGAAAAGAAATCAACAGAACATGTGAAGACCTTGAATAATTTCCCCCAGACGTGATTTACTTTAATTCTTTATCACAGTCGAAATATACTAGCGAAACAGTCGTTTTGTACTTTGGGCCATAGTGTTTGTTTGCAGTGAAAGTCAACACTAGCGAACTACAAACAGAGCTTCCAGCAAATGACTGTAAACACCATAACATTCACATGTGAGAAAAGGAAACTCGAAAATGAGTCAGTTTAATTCACTATGGAGAGAGAATCATTTTCATCGATTCTATTGATTTGTAGAAGAGTTTCAAACTCTTACCCGACATTTTCCCTGATCATCATAACCCTCCCCACTATCACTTATTTATTACCTTAGGCCATGAAAAAAAAAAGGCACTGAATCTCGCTCAACAGGTCTAACTCACTCCTACGAAGTATAAGCAGTCCAGTGATAGGCAATTCTACCACATCCGCAAGTCATTTCTGGGGTGCCCCTAAACTGGAAATTTACCGTTGCGTGTTTTTTGTAATGGCCTTCAAGAACGAATTAAAACAAGACCAGGTTACGTCATTCATTGGAGTATTACTAAAAATGTCGTAAAGCGTTTATTGTCCACCCCAAGTGATCGCTCGGTCCTTTCCAACCCAACAACAAAAAATCTGCCCCAAAGGGAAAGTCAAAATGACTTGCGGAACTGGCGAATGCCTCAGCAGAAAATACTGGAGTAACTGAGGTTGAACAGATGCTACAAACTCGCATTCTGGCGAGACATGATCACCGCAGGTGTTAAAAAAAAAAAAAAAAATAAAACGCACGATCGAGCGGCTTTGCCTTCACTTTACCTGCTACGCCTTCACTTGACGCGTCATTGTGGTTATGATCATGCCAACGCCGGCCCTCCACTCCCCGGGTTAACCCCTCGTCACTGTTAAGGAAAGTGAATGTGCTAGATACAGCCAGAATGAGGTTGAAAAGAGCCACTCAAGTGAATGCGAGCCTATACTGCAACTGATGTAAAATAAATGAGTGAATTAAACCCACAAGCTTTTGATTAAAATTTGAATAGCTATCGGTTACTGAATGTTCGCGCAAATACAATGCATTTAAACACACGGTTGAACTTTTCTATAAGTATCAGATATTTTAAGACCGCAGTATATATTAATATACCATGATTTTCATAATTAAAAAGCAGTTTCTAAGTATGTCTTTAACTATTTTTTTCAACATTTTTAGGACTTGCCCTGGCATCCTATTAAAGTGTTCAACACAACATATAATGATTACAAAATATTTCACCTCCAGGGAAGACAGACTCGGACAAGTTTCCAAGCCAGCATAAGACCATAGCAATCCTCACCCAACTTCACCTGGCCTCGGCAACTGTTGGGATAAATAAAAGCAACAGTGTCTATCTAACGCGAATACAAGAAAAGTTAGATTAGGTTTTCGGTGTTCATATGTATCACTAAGAACTTTATGCTTCTGTCTAATGGATCCTACTGAACAAGAACTATTATAACCAATGAAAAAGGACGATCAATACCAGTGTTTTGAAACTGCAATTTCCGCCTGAAAACTCGTGTTAAAGTTGTTCAACTTGATTTGGTAAATCTAGTGTGGCACCAGTTATGGTGGTGCGATACCAGTGGAGGTGTAGCACCAGTGGTGGTGGCACCAACGTTGATGTGGCACGAGTAGTGGTGTGATACCAATGGTGGTGCAGCACCACAAAAACAACATATGAGGCTCCAGTCTCATATGATCACTAAACCCATAAATATTTACACGATATAATAAAGACTGTCGTTACTTTAGCATTGCAACCTCATCTTTGACCCACCCCTGTACGGTCAGGAATAAGGCCAGGCCACCATACCCCAGGGTCATCCCGTCGTGCTCTACAGATTATGTTGTGGGGAGGGCGTTCGATCCATCTGGTGACTCGGTAACTGACAGTACTTCTGCGTATGACGACTGTCAGTTGCCGAGAGAACGGAAGCAAGAATATCTCCCATAGTCCAAGACTCCAACCTTATGATCTCTTACAATCGTCTCTGTATTGAAAAGACCACATTAAACCACCTGATACAATACCAGGACTCCGGGGAAGAAGTTAACTTCGAAAACTAGCAATAAAAACACTAAAGTATTTGAATTTATAAAGGTCTGTCCTATTACGTCTGTGATTACTGACTGTACATTTGTGTAAACAAAGGTTAATCATAGAGTCAGCAAAAGTTAATGACATTTTTATGACTAAAATAAATTAAATTGCTATTTACTGAAACAGTTGGGTTTCAGTGCTCCGAAGCTCAATCGAACCAACGAACCGTTAACAATTCAGTGAATCTCGCCATATTACTTACAGTTGGAACCCGTCTACTCGCCGTGTCATTTCGACCGTTTTATTTTCACGAGTCCGCCCGTCTTGCACAAGTAAACTATTTTCGTCGACAATTGAGAAAGTAAACATTTCCAAGGAAGGTTCTCTTGGAAAACAAGTCAACAACGGTATGGACCCAGAGGCAACACTTGCCTGCGGACGACGGACGAGGAACTAACTAACGCCCAGAATCGGGGCTTCAGAACAAAACAACAGCGTCTCGCGAGTGGTAACGTTAAGCCGCAAGCATAAGACATAATTTCCAACGCAATGATAAGGGAAATGTGAGGAATAAATGCGGGATTAAAGAAAAAAAAATCTCAACAGACCATAAAAGAGTTGGATTTGTGGAAGGAAGGAGGGTATCCATAACATAAGGGATTCTCTTCATATTTACAGTGGATATGATATGGAGGAGAGTCGCCGAACTGCTCCTCCCTGGTCTTCAAAGTGAGGAAGAACTCTGAACTCATGCAGGTTAGACATGTGTGTCCATCATGGAAGAGAAATGAGAAAGAGGTGAACTGATCATAACTCTTCTGAGTTTGAACTAGTTCAAGACATGGGGGGGGGGGGCCCGCGAATATAAAAACTTTACCGTACAGAAAGTAGGTTATTATTAAAGGTAGATAATTATACACGGAGTTAAAAAGTATAAATGTCAGGTGACTGTGTGGTGGGGAAGAGAGGGGGAAGGGGAAGGTGAATTAAGGCGGCGGTTTTTTTCCCCCAGGTGCCTCTCACTGAGTAAAGTATCCAACCGACAGTTACTTATCGATATCTTTCACGAGAGTCTGACACGTAAATTGCACTACTCGACGTCAATCAAATGTAAAAGAAATACCGATAAAGACAGGGGTCAGCAGCTTTCTTTTACGTATGTGTTGTTGGGAAAAAATTAATCTTATAAGACTACGAAGTATCGACAACCTTATGAAGGAATAATCGAGATAAAAGTAAAAACTACAGCCATATATTGAGGAATATAGTCATCCCACGCTATAAATGTGACAACAATACGATACAACAATGTATTTAGGAATATCAATACCGCAGATTATGAATCTGGGAACGATACAACGAGATGAGTATGATGACATTCTACGGTCCAGTGGTGTAAGAGGTTAGGCAACTACCCGGTGAAATGCAATATTTGCCTCGTATGTCAGTACAATGGTCAAGGCCGTAGACCCTCGTCTGCAACAATACCCATACTTGCTCCGGCCAGTCTCGACCAGTGACCCGGGACCTACTGGTCGAGTTTTGAGAAATAACCTGGAGACGTTGTGGTGATTCGTTACCCGCTGCATGCTGGTATAAAACTGGTAAGTCCTACAGAGGGAGGATTAGCGAGAGACGTGATAGGGACTCCTCCTCCCTCTCTGCTTGGCTGCTTGGATCAGTAAAGGATAGAATTCCGGAGACTCGCACACGGGTTGTATGGGTTTTTTCGCTGGTGACCGGTGGACGCCTTGGGAGGGGCGTTCCCACACTAACTTTCTCACCTCCCTCCCTCTTCCCTGTCGGACCCCCTCCTTGCTGCTACCTCAATCTTACCTCTACCTGCCGACATGATATTTACCTTCTTCTATGTGTGTAGCAACTGACCTTACCTCACCTCCTTCCCTACCTCTTTCTCAGACCACTGGGTGATGGGGTTAAGCTGCGTGTGTGGACCGAGACCACACGAGCGCTCCAAAACAAGTCGGCCCCTTTCACTCTAACATATGTATGGCTCACTTGAACACCATGTATGACCTACATATTGTAATGGTATGACTTGAGTCCACTTGCATAGACCTGCGTGCCTTTTTTTTCTTTTCTGGGAAAAGACATGACGACTATTTTATATATAAACTTTACTGCTGATAGTTACAACGGGAGGCAACAGCGACCACCGGTAATAACAACGAGAGGCAACAGCGGCTGCCATTAAGTAAAACAAAGGGAGGCAACAGCAGCACCACTGACGTGGTCAGCTACAGCGTACCCCGAGGCTGAGTTCCCTTGAGAATGACCTTACTAGTGTGGAATGTGTCTTTATGGCTCAGGAACACGTGTTCCAGATTCTCTCTCTTTCTCTCTAAATTTACGAGCAAAATCAGGGCAATCTTCCGTGCTCTTAACCCATTATACGACACATCAAGCTGAAATTCTTCCCAGCCACAGATCTTTCGCCAATTCCAACACAGTCGCATCAATGCCACCGTTACGTTATGACTGGGCAAAAACGTTGTTTTTTTTTTCCCTTATGCCAACTGATAACACTGTGGGAGAAACCAGCAAAACCCTGTGTGTGTGACACTGTCGGGTTTTCGGGGCCAGAAAACCTGCGACTGTACAGCACTGAATCCCACAACATGCGAGTTGTATTGCCGACAAAACATTATATTCTCTGTATGTATTACGAATGTATTTCATCTTAAATTGTCATCCTTAGGGAAAAGAACATCTCCGGCTGTCATTTCTCCTGACGAAGGAGTTAGTTCGTTCGATCTCTGGAACGTAATCTCTCTGTTTCTCAGTCTCTTATCTCTACCAGACCTGTCAGCTCACCCTGGGAGTCCACACACACACACCCATCCATCATCCTCACAATATTTTTTCCTTTTGTCAGAGAGAGAGACAAGGTTCAGGCAGAAGTCAGGTCTACCAACGTATCGCTCACGGCGGGAAAATCTAGTTCCGAAGAACGACAGGTCGTGTGAGATTCGGGTTGTCAAAGTGTTATCGTGCGGGCTGGAGAGACTGTGTGTTCGTGGACTGAAAGCCAGCAGCAGCCCAAGTGTGGGTAAAGCAGGAAGAAGAAAAAAGCTACCTGGAGCAAAGGAATAAAATTTAACAGCCACTCAAGTGCTGGCTCACGGCACAGACGCCACCAACCCTCTCGATACCCTAGGGAGGGAGATAGATAGATAGATAGATAGATAGAGAGAGAGAGAGAGAGAGCACTAGTAATACCTCTCTGGTCGGTATGTATGACGTCACGTCCGGGTCTGTAAAAACCTGTAGTTCGGTCATCCAGGTGTTTTTTATGCCCAAATTTTTTTCTTCTTCTTGACACAAATTTTTAGAATAATCTAAATTCCACCAATTTTTTCTTCCCTATGATCGAGAGGAGGAGGAGTGTGTGTGTGGAGGATGTACTACTGGTCATAAATGCGAAACTCACATTTCAAGCAACTTTTTCATTTTCCAAACTCTTACTTCCTGTATTTAGTAAGAGACCAACTGTAATGAAAGTGATGATAGTCATCATGACGATCATGATGGTTATAATGAATGAAAATTCATAATCTCCAAACTGTTTGAAAAATACCTCAGCTCCGCACGTACCCCTTTCAGAAAAAAATTAGTCGATTTAACCAACAAAACATAGGGTTACGCCAGCTACCGTAAGTGTTAAACCAGTCATCATTATGGTTAACCAATCATGATAAAGTCTAAAGCAACTATTATGCTGGGTAAACCACTTATCGCAATGGCTATGCAATCATAAATGGTTAAACCAAATGTAGTAAGGAGTAAAATTATGAAAATGGTTAAACCAACCAATTTGTCGTGAGGATTAATTAACCAATGGTCATTATGGCTGACTCAAAAGTCATAATGACCGAACCATTCAATGATAATAGTTAAACCAATTACAGTGATAATTAGGGCCCGGCCTTGATGTGGACGTCTGTCCGTGACTGGAGCCTTCAACATAAAAGAAAATAAAACATCCATTTTTCAAAAACTTCTAGCGACTTGCAATAACCGAGTAACAGCGAATAGATAAGAGGGTTGCGTTCCTGATCACTATAAAAATATCTGTAAAAAACGACACACGGCGAGCTCGGATCGGTCACGCACACCCCTACCGGATTCTTACTCGTGTGCTCTAGACCAGAAAATACAATCTTCACTTGCCGACTGAGCCACATGATTTGGCAAAACGAGGAACCGCTGTTTCTGCCGGATGTGGCTGCGGAATTTCTCTCAATGGTCTCAGGAACTGACGGACATTTTCGACAATGTACTCAGCCAGGACCACAGCCTGTGAGATCAGTGGGGCGCCGCCCGTAGTGATGATGCCACAGTAGTCCTACAAGATGCGGTCTTTCCAGACAGCGTGGAGACGCCAGCACTACCCGTGGTTCCATTGACATATTGTCCATAGTTTAGGTTTTGTGAGATAAGCTAAAGAATCTCCGTGTATATATATATATATATATATATATATATATATATATATATATATATGAATTTGTAGATCACGAGGGAAAATCAAAG
>JAYMFT010088553.1:0-14090 GCA_038088735.1 Panulirus argus | reverse complement strand
TATATGTGTGTGTGTGTGTGTGTAAGGTCTATGGGGCATGGTTGTGCTTAGGGAAGTGTGGTTTCAGTGTATTACATAAGACAGCAAGAGAATAGATGTGAGTGGATGTGGCCTTTCTTCATCTGATTATGGTGCTGCTTCACCAATGTAGGAAATGGTGATCAAGTATGAAAATCCATCTATCTATCTATATCTCTGATGCCCATTCCCGCTGAGAATCCCATCATTGGGGTGGCCATGACAAAAGAGTCTCCACTTAACCCTGTCCCTACATACCTTTCTCACATACACCATTCCACTTTCTCTCCAATTCTGTTTATCTCTGTTTCCCAATGTCACAGGTGGTCTTCCTCTCACCCCATCCCCTTTAATTGTTCTAACATACATTATCCTTATAAACTTCCCATCTTGCATTCTTTCCACATACCAAACCATCTCAAAGTATTATGTTTTATCCACTCTACCACTCCACAATATGCATGCCCTGCTATACCACATCTTATACACCCACTTGTTTCCTTCTTCACACCATCTAGTCCTATCACTTGTTCCTCACAAGTGATTCATTTCCACTGCCTGGATTCTTAACCTCTGACTCATTCCATGTCCATGTTTTGGCTGCATAGGTCAGGGTTGGGTGGACTATGCTGCCCCTTAATCCTTTCTTAACTTCCATACTTACACTTTACTGTTCATAATTCTATTAAGGGTCCCAATTACTCCTCTACCCTGTACTGCAGTCTCTTTTATCTCTCCTTCCATATCACAAAACCTACCCAAGATAGCTCCTAAGTACTTAAATTCTCTCACCTCTTCAAGTCTTTCTTCCCCCATATTTATAACACTTTTTAGTACACCTTCTTCCTTCACTCACTCTTCACTGAAAAAAAGAATATATATATACATTTGTATGTATGTATTTAAGCAGCATCTTTTACAAATTGTGTTTTCCTGTTGTTTGACAGTGCTGTGAACACAACAGCAGCAGACATTACCTGGTATAAAGTGGCATTGCATAATATATAGCAGTTTTGTTTTTCCTGTCACAGAATGCAAGGAAACTGGTGCTATTTACTCCTTACAGTAAGCACAAAGGTTTACAGAGTTAAGCATTTTAAAGTGCATCTATCACTTGTTATATGACTGTGGTTTCAGTGCATTACACATGACAGCTAGAGACTGAGTGTAAGCGAATGTGGCCGTTTTGTCTGTCTCCTGGTGCTACCTCACTGGCGCTGGGGGTGGCGATGATATATCCTGTAGGGCAGGGTGGCATCAGGAATGGATGGGGGCGAGCAAGTGTGAAGATGTACATGTGTATACATGTATATGAATGTGTATGTATATGTATGTATATATCTATATGTTGGTATGTATATGTATGTACTATGCATATATGTGCATGTATGTGTGTATGGGAGTGAATGGGTCTTTCTTCGTCTGTTTCCTGGCGCTACCTCGCTGACGCAGGAAACAGCAATCAAGTATGATAAATGTAAAAAAAATATATATGTGTGTGTGTGTATGTAATTTTATTTATAATTCATTAATGCAGCAGGCATAGAAAACAATACTTGTACAGTTGTAGACATTGTAACACCTGTTTTCACTAAGTGGAGTATTCCTTTTTTGTTTTAAAGAAGTGCAAAATTAGTTTCTGTGCATTTAACTTGACCATTTTTTTTTAATAACCATAACATTCCAGTGTTATGCAATGTTAATTACAATTAGTTAGTACTAAAACTCATGAAGATATTAATGTATTTTCAGTTTTGATATTCAGTTAAGTTTTGATATTTCTTTTTCTTTCATTCTGTTTTCCTCCATTATACATGGTCATATTATTTCAACATTTTCGATATGAGAAGACTTGTATTATGTGTAATGAATGACATTAATTTGACAAATAAGTTTTTTAGGTCAGTTGTTTTATTTTGATATGATGTGCAATGTTGTAGATCAAAAAAGTCCTTGTAACTTTCCCAATCAGCAAGCTTTCATTTATTGTTGAGCTTCCTGATGATTCATTATATATTCTTAACCAGGCTTATTTCATTTTATGTATCTCCATATCCAACACTTACTCACTTTTTTGTGTATTGTTAGGCATAAATTACTTTTCACATTTCTTCCATGATAATTTAGTGTATCCTGATATTCTTTGTTGAACCGTGGAACTTGTGCATTTACAAGTTAGTTACCAATAAGGTAGTATTTGTTACAAACCAAATTACCTTTTATAGTAATAGAATAATCACTTGAAGCTTATTATGCATACCACAGTGTTCTATTTGTACTTTGAATGAAATATATTTTAATGTGCTCTTGGTTCATGTACATAACACAGGGAATATATTACAGAGTATTAAAAAGGGGTGCAGTCAACTCCTTCATTGTTTATTTGCAGATCAAGTGCAGTAGGTTTAGGGATTAATTTGCATCATTGGTCACTTTCTGACCCTTATCTACCTCTCACAGGGACTTCCCTGTTGACATTTGCATCACATAAACCACAGATATCGCCTTACTTGCATTACTTTTGATGATTGGAAGGTAATTTTGTTTATATTAATTAATTCCTTCCACAATCTATGATTTAAACTTAGTTATTAGCGATTGATTACATGAACTATATACTCATTTTGGAAGCTATGATAGAAAGTACATACTGAGTTTGTTATTAGTAGTCTTACCGTGTTTCCTCATGTGATCACTTAACTTTAATCAGCATACCAAGTGTATGGGGTTTGCGATGTAGGATAAGTGACCTATCACTAGCTAAGCTGTAAGGGTCCAAATGATCATTTTAGCAGCCAAAAAGTCACCACAAGGTACCTGTGGGTGGCTCTTTTGCTACCTTTCTGTCATTTTTAGTAGACTGGAGATCCCACATGGCTTAAGGGGCACACTATGCATTTGTGATCATTATGGAATCCTGTGTATCTCTCCGAGATACTGCAGGTAAGGGCTCTTTTTAGTTGTATAATTGGAAGCTCTTGGTTTCCCACTAGTCACTAATGGTAGACCATGCGGGCATTTTATGACTCATAGTCAACACTACAGAAGTCCGTACTAAGAAAAAGTAGCATCCCAGCATGTACTAAAAATGGTAGCTTTCTAGGAGGCCTTGCTTAACTTTTTAGCCTGGACATTTTTTAGCCCTCTTTGGTGCTAGTGGCAGACCCAGTGAGCTACCAGTTAAACTGTTAGTTTGTTAGAGTCCTAGTAAATATCTCATTAGGCATTAGGAATTCTTCTTGTAGGTCCTGGGTGGAGATGGTAAAACACACTCACACTGAGTATCACTGCCATGGCCAGCACATTACTGTCTGGCTCTTACAAAACAGTGTGGGCAGTGAGACACACTACACACCCTCTGCTCCTAGTAGCCACAGTTATTATCACATAAATTCTTCTAAGAATTTTTAGTAATTCAAATGTGCATGCTTTACAGTGGGTCAAGATAGTCTGTATTCTACTTCTAGCCAGTTAGTGGATTGTATCATTAGAGTTTATTTTCCAAGCATATGTCAGTCTTTTTACATAAAAGCTATAGTCAAAGACCTGTGTCTTTCAAGAGAATATGTAGGTATTTGGTCTTGAAAGCATCACATTAATTGTTTGTACATATGACAAACTATATATATATATATATATATATATATATATATATATACACACACACACACACACACACAAATATTTCATTACTATGTGATGTTTTCATCTGAAATCAAAAAAGTAATGAACTTGTGCTCGGAATGTGTAGCAGCAGAAGGGTCCGTCTTGTTACACTGCCATGTATAGCTTGATGTTTGGTTTATCTGTTCACATTATCAGTAATCTTAATACAGATATATTTACAAGCAGGGCAAAAGTAGATAGTAAAAGAAAGTAAGATAGGTATAAATAAAGAAAACAGTTCAGATATACCTAATGGGGAAATTGGTACATTATACATAAGGGGAAAGTGATACATATATATGTTATGGAAAAGAGGTACAGGCACCCATGGTGAATAATGTGGTTAGCCAGTTGCACATTTTTACAGGCTTTAATGTTATACAGTAGTAGTTACCAATGGGAATAATTTACTATGGGGTATGTGGTGAGGGTTTAGTAAGTACATATATGATGGAAGTGCATGCATTAATAGAAGAGATGATTAGAAATCACTGATCACTGACAAGAATTGAGATAGGATGTATTTAGTGTTCTTTATGAAAGTCGGATATAGTGATGGTTTGTCTGATAGAGACATTGAAAAAGTAGTTCCGGGGGTTGTACTGATAGTTTGTCTGATAGAGACATTGAGAGAGTAGTTCGTGGGGTTTATATGCTGGGGTTTGCATCAGTAGTGAGGATCTTCTGAGTGCCTCAGCAAGACATGGAAATTCTAATTCTTAAATACATGTCATTGTTTGCTCAGCCGGTCAGCATGTGTACCTTGTTTTGTTGATTTTGCTTTTATCTTATTTGCAGGCTCTGTCACAGCTAATAATAAATAAGGACCTGGAATGAATATTTACTTTTTATGCTGGATTTTAATGTAACAGCTACCTACACTTTAGCCTGGATGTGAAGGAAATGATGACGTTACTTTTTTGTATTAGTATTGAGCATTTTGTGAACTGGTCTACAGGTAATAGAACCAAGCATTTTGTGAACTGATCTACAAGTAACTGAGAGATACATCATTAGTTGGACAAGGGTGCTTTGAAAGAGTTACTGATATTTTTAATGGGATATGTGCTTTTTATTTATTTATTAATTCTTTAAGAAGGTGATACACCAAGTTTCATATTCCTCTGGATTGATGATTAGGTATTTATATTACTGAATGATTCATATTGATAATTACAACTGATATTCAGAACATCTTTACATGTGTTACTGAAATATTCACATTTGCATTAGCCACAGATATTTATCAAGTGCATAGTAGTATCCCTTAGATGTTGGACATTAACACTGGAAAGTTTTATGCAGTACTGTAAATACTGAACTTGACAATCTTGGGAATAGAGAAGAGTTCCTGAGTTTGTAATACTGAGAGTGCTGCCAAGCTCTAAAATATCTCCAGAATTCTCAAACAATTTATGTAACATTGAATTTGAAAAATAACATTTAAAACTTTTATAATAAAATGCCAAAAAGAATAACAGTCAGATTTTCTAACCTGAAAATATTTGTAGATAATAGCAACTAGAGTCCTGTTTGTGAAGATTTTTGTGCAGCTGACCATTTGAACATTACTTGCTACTCATACCCCAATATCCTCTATGGAATATACTTTTTTATCTCAAGATTAGCTGTTCCCTCTTATATGTACATGGTTACTACATTACATTAGTTATCTTATTTCTGTTATGTTTAATTTCAGTCACCTTGACTGATTGTATTTTGAGCTGAAAAAGAGTGTTATCATGTGGAGGATAGCCATTTAATCATTGCATTTGTAAATATACACCTATGAACATGTGATGGTATTCCTAAACAAGACTTTAATGCTATTTCACAAATGAAAATAGATTGATAATAGGATTGAGGTGCAGTACTTGAACTGTGCAAATGTGGGTATCAAATATTAAAATTGTATTAGCTTGTTGCTAACATTCTTTTTTGGAAGTGGAATACTCCTTTACCCAAGTCTTCATACTGCATTTTGTTTAATACATTGGTATATACAATTTTATTATCAGTACCCTAACTGCTTGTTACATTGTTTATAATTGACTGTTTACTTTCTTTTTGATTTCTTCAGTTTCTGAAGTACCAGTAGTCTCAGTATCATCCATTATACTATTGGTCCCAGCACTACCTGTTTTAATTTTGATACCAGAAGCACATGCTTAAGTATTGATGTCTGCAGCAACTGATGTAATGCAGGTCCCAGAACCAAATGTTTTGTGGATCTCTGCAGTTTCTGTAATTTCTGGTCCCAGTACCATCCAATGTATGATTGGGAACTAACACGTAGTTGCCTGCTGATCCATGTAACTCCGGCTTTATTTATTACTGATCCTGGTATTATCTACTTTACTGTTGGTCCCTGCAACATTTGTTTTATTCATGGTACCAATAATGTTGTGCTGTTGATTTGATTTAGTTTGTTTCATTGCCACCTTAAATTTTTACTTTCCCTGTAGCATTTGCTTTATTGTTGATTTCTTAACAAATGCTGTATTGTTGGTTCTTATAGATCCTGCATTATTATTGGTCCCAGTAATAAGTACTTAAGCATGGATTTCTTGAGCATATGTTTTACTGTTGTCAGTACCCCATATTTTATCAGTAGTTCATTCAAACCTTGCTTTAAAGTTGCTACTGGTACTGCCTGATGGATTTCATTCCTGTGTTATCTGTTGCTGGTTACTACAGCATCCAATTTAATCTTGATCCCAGGATTAATTTTATTGTTAGTCTCTACATTAACCACTTTGCAGCTCTTTATCAGGGATTTCTTGAGCATTGGCTTTATTGTTGGTCCCTGTACCACATATTTTATTAATAGTTCATGCAAACCTTGCTCTGAAGTTGCTACCAGTATTATCTTATTCAATATGAATTGCATTCTTGTGTTCTTTATTGTTGGTTACTACAGCACTCTTTATTCCTGACCCGTTTTGATTTGATTGTTGATCTCTGCATCACCCTCTTTGCTGTGCATTTCTGCAACATCTTTGCTCTATGTTCCAGTGCTACCAACTTTAATGTAGGTCCCTTTTGCTCCTCGTGCACAGCATATGTTGTTATTTATGTTAGTGCTCCATATGCTGTATTTTTGGCCTACAAACCACTTCCTAATTTGATGGTTTATGCACTGTTTCACTTGTTAGTTCATCTTTCACTAACTTCAAAGGTGGACCTTACTTTATTGCTGATCCCTGCATCAATAACTTTGTTGTTAGATCCCACATCATGTGATTTGTAGTTTTTCACTGCTCTGTCTACTCTGTTGATGTTCTGTGAATCCCCTACTTTGTTGTCAGTCCCTACACCACCCACTTTGTAGAAAGGTGTCTAAGGATGTTTCTTTGTTGATCACTAAATTATCGAATACTTTGTCGCTGGACCTTGCACGACCTGCTTTGTTCCTCCCAATCTGCTTACATTATTGTTGATCTTTATGCCACTTACTTTGTTACTAGTCCACTGCATCACCTACATTTTTGTTGGTCCCTGCATGGCATATGTAGTGGTCCCTACACCAGTTATTTTGTGGCTTTTTCCCTTAACACCTGTTTGATTGTTTGGTCACAGTATGATCTACCATGCAGTCTTTGCACCACCACATTTTTGATTGATTATATTATACACCCTGTGGTGTACTATTGATCCTTGCTTACATATGTAAATCTTGGTCCCCACACATCTACCTTGGTTCTTGCATCATGTACTCTACTGTTGGTTCGTGTACCATCTACTTTATTGTTGATCCTTAAACATATACTTTGCTGCTTGTCTCTGCACCAATTACTTTATCATATTACCCCAAATGAGCAGTAGAACAAAACTAAAATTCATGTGGTTAGAAGAGACTGTGACAGGTCCTATACTACAGTAATTAGGAAAATGGGTATAATGGAGCACCTGTCAGAAACTGCAGAGTTTAAGAGATGTATGTAGGAATTATGATCATGCCTAGGGTGAACGATTTCAAAAAGGTTTCTTAGGAACATTCTGTATAATTGATCGATAAGAAATTCTCTCTTCGAATGTACATAGCAGACTTTCTTTGTTATCTATATGTTTATATCTATGGTATTAAACTGGGATTCTCTCATGTGAATATGATATCATTGTGCTAATTCCATCCTTTCCTGAAGGGTTACTCTACGTGTTAGGAGCCTCTGAAAACCCCATGCTAGAGTTGCCCCCTGCCAGTGGCCTGTTAAGGGTGAGGCACTAAAGGCTAAGAAGTGGCACTGGCATTCAACAGCTATGGAGATTCTTTTACTGTGGCCACCCCCTTGTGGGAGTTCCCAAAGGGAATGGGCATCAGAGATATAGATAGATAGATAGATAGTTAGGGGTTTCAGTAAGTACAGTATTGATAAATTAATTTTTTTTTTTCAGCAAAATATATCATTTTTCATATCTCTGACTAGGATTTTAAAAAGCTGATTCTGTATTTAGAAAATTCATCTGGACAGAGTACTGGTTTTGAAATGCTACAAGAACAGTTTTACATGGATTGTCTACTTTCCATACCCAAAGTGAAAGCACCTGTATGGTGTCTCTTCTGTTAACTGTTCTGCAGGGTTGGGATCAAGGACCTCAGATCAGCAAATTAATTTCCACAAAGGATACATGCCTTAGTGCACTTGATCCATGCCATAGAACTGAATACCAAATCGGTAATGGTAGGTAGATAGAACAGTTTGACTGCCTGCTTCGATACTTCTGAAATCCCCCACATATAATAACATTGGTTGTGAACAGTTACACATCTGGTTGGTAGAGCTGTAACCCAGCTTGTTCTTCAAGCATTGGTGAAATATCTTGTTAGTGGACAGTCAATCCTGTTCATTTAAAGATGAGACACACACCACTTCAGTATTAAGGGTCAAAACGCTTGCAAGTGTTGTGGGTGATGACAGTTTTGAGGAAGATGTTGCCTGTTCAGTAGTGGTGGTGATCACTCACTTGGTCAATGTTATGGGTTACGACACATGGTCGGTGATATGGATGATGACATTATATCAGTAACATGAAAAGTAACATCTGGATGGTGTGAGTGGTGAAACCTAGTCATCATTGTGAGTGGTGATATGCCTGCTGAACACTGAGTGGTGACAACTGGGTAACAGAGAGGTTTGCCACCATGTCATCAGTTTCAGTAGTGACACACCTTATCAATGGTGTGTTTGGTGACAACTGGGTAAGAGATGAGGTTTGACATCATACCAACAGTATGAGAGGTGATTTAACTTGTCGCTTGTGAAGGTTCTTATACATCTGGTCCGTAGTGTAGCTATTGGTGTGTCTGGCAGGGTTATGATGCACTTGCCAAGTATGGATGGCAACACACTTGCAGAGCATGTGTGGTATCGTGCCAGTCATCGGTATGGGTAGAAAGGCACCTGGTCAGTACGAGAGCAGTGATGTGCATGATCTCTAGCAATGGTTAGACATGCAGTTTTTTATATTATCCTTAATATAGATGTCAACACAGCTGGTCAATGATACTGGTGACACCGGATCAATAATGCTGAGAATACACAATGGGTTCTGTAGTGTAATTTCTTTTAATCTATGGAACTACGAGATCTCATTAGCCAAAAGATCTTGTGAGTTAAGAGAGTAGGCTTGCAAGGGAGAGCATTAAAACTGCCTCACTTGGCTGAGATCCATCATTATATATTATCTTTCTATTTTTCTAATTTCTTCCCTTATGTCTGGAGATGTACGAAGGATGTAGACTCAACAAAAGGCACATCCATCAACAACAATAGAGGCGTTAAATTTATTTGAGTGTACTGAGAACACATATACAAAGGTCTTTTATGAAAAGGTGTGATAAAGCAAAACAGTGTACTGAATGTGTATGTATTAAGCATTCCAATTAAGGGAAGGCATGGGGACTTTACCAGTTGTAACTAACTCCAAAAGGTAACAAACCAGTTCCTTGGCAATCATGAAAATAAATGCCAACATATCCTTACTTCGCAGTCAGGTGTTGCAACTTGAAAGCAGTTGGCTGAATCAAGCTCTTAGTGAATGAGGTTCGTGTGATTTTTTTTAATTTTCCAGAGGACATTTACGTGTGATGCAGAATGATTTACGAGATAATGTACCTACTTGAGACTTTCGAAGCTTTTAGATATGCCTAGGATGTTGACTTGGTGCCCCTTGTCCTGCTCTTGACCCCTTTCCCTATAGACACTCCAGCTGAAGCCCCTCCCCTGTTGACCTTACCTTTTGATCTTCCCCATGTTAAAGCCTCTCCATTGTTGACTCTACTCCTTTCCCCATAATACCATCTCCCTTTCCTTGCGCTACATTTTTCTTCATGTAAACCTTTCTGCATGGTATCTTTCCTCTGTTCTCATATTTCTAGTGTACCCCATTCGACTGGTATATTCTTCTCCCACGGTCTATCCTATCTTTGATTTTACTTCTCTCCCATGATATGCCCATTGTTGGTATGACTCCCATCATGGAAAGTCCTTTATTGCCTTTTGTCCTCACTATATCCCATCTCTCCCTTTTCCTGTATATTCCTCTTCTCCTGATGAGATCATCTTGGTTGCACTACCCACCATTACCATTTTACACTCCAATATACTCCCTTAGTATAAATTTTTTCATATAGTTAGGGACATAGATACAGCAGGTCGAATATTTCCATGCCTTTCTTTTTGATCCTTATCTTAAGTTTGTGGTCCATTCCAAGAATTAAGACCTTGTCAGAATCTACCCCCACCTAGCTAGCTACATCGTGTAAGGCATCTGTTGAAATGTTCGTAATGTCTTGTAACAGTATATCCCTGCTCATTCTTGTAAGAATACTCAGTTTTCCCCTGGGCATAACTATTGTTAGGGTCTGGTTGTTCTCCCCTACTGTTTTTCTGAACTGTTGCATGAGATCCACAACTCTGTCACTTATTCCTAGAGGGAAAGTTGTAACATACAGAATTTGTACAGTGTACAGCTACGTTTTGTATTTTCAAAATGTTCTCAATATATCTTTGTTGTGAACAGTGTTGTTGTGTGTTTCATTAGATTATCCCACACCAAGGCCGGGTCTGAGGCGGAAGATGTTTCTTCAAGTCAGCAGAATTTTTTTTTTTCTCGACACAAGTCTGTAACTTATGCCAAAGTGGTGTAAACCAAACCAGATATAACTTTATGATTGTAGATATGGTCATATCAATTTATTCCCTGTATTCTTAGGACAGGCGGACAAACTACTGAAAATATTATCCAGAGATCTTGAAATGAATGCTAATTAGTAGGAAGAATTTGATTTTGGGGGCTCATGAAACACTTTGTAGCATCTTGTAAATGATGGTATTGAAGTACTTGGGCCAGGAATTGTAGCAGCAGCCTTTTGACTTTTATGCCCCATATTATATATGAAGACGTTATGCAGTCGACGATGATTAGATTCACCCATGAACAAGAGTACAAAAATGAAATATATTGATGGATGATATACTTAGTACATACCAGCTGGTGACAAAAATGATTTACACTGATGGCTGATATTTATAAGGATTTTACAATAATTAAATATATGGCTATAGTTCCTTAGCTTTGTTGCTCCAAGGGCATAAGCTTATGTAACATGTTGTATACTGTGACTTTAAAGAGGGTGGCATATATCAAATGATTATATTTCAATGCCTACACCAGACCTAACCAAAAGTTCTTTCACTGAACCACGTGAGGTAACTCAAACCACTAAACTTAACCACCTTAACATAACTTTTAAGTTTATAAGTCTTCAATAAAGCCTTGTGTTAGTGGACCTTCATCAACTTTTCATTAAGTTTACAAGTCCTCAATAAAATCTTGTGTTAGAAGACCTTCATCACTTTCGTAGTTTTCAAACTTCATTCAACATCTTTATGTATACACCGACCAAAACTGCAGGTAGGCGGAGTGCAAGCGAAAGAGTAAAACTGCCAAAAGACAAGGTGATTGAAGGACTGGAATATCGAGTAACGAAGCAACAAAGGAATAGCCTAGGAACAAAGAACACAGGAGAAAAATCCCAGGAAGAATTTTAAATCCAACGAGGTCTGTGGGGGTATAGGAGGAGAGTGGTTGAGTAGTTAACGGGCGTTGGGGTAATTAAACGAGTGATGGGTTAGTTAACGAGTGTTAAAGGACTTTAGAATTGTCCACCATGGAAGAGCGAGGAGAAAGGATGAGTCGATCATAACCTCCAATCATTTTATAACCATTTCGATGACGTTAACTGTAAATAGTTCTTGGAAAGGTACGTGAAATCAGGCAAGAGACTTGTTAGAAAAAAAAAAAAAGGGTACTTACCCGAGTTGGACACGAGTGGAATAAACTCAATATGATACTGTGAACGCGGAGAGCATACGAAGTGTTATAAGTTGTGTGATACCGAAAGTTCAAGTGGTTGGCCCCACCAGTGTAGAACTCCTCCCTCCCCACATTATAAACAGGTAATTACACGCTCAAGCTGTACAAAATAGATGATTACAAATAAGGGAGTCAAGTATGCTTGTGTGTCCCCACCATTGGCTAGACCACGCAGGACTTATCAAGCTCGTGCGTCACATGATTACCGTTTTCATAACTGCTGCTTTCCCTACACTTTCAAGCTTTGGAACTTTCCACCATCTCATGTCTTTCCTAATGACTATGACCTGGCTCATTTCAAAAGACGGGTCTTTCACTTTCTCAAAAATTCCTAACTAGTTTCCGTCTTTTTTTTCCTGTTTCCTAATTCTCTCTATTTTTCAATTAGAGTCCGGGCTTGATGTGGACTTTTGTCCGTGACTGGAGCCTTCAACATAAAAAAAAGATCATAACATTATGAAACTCTTGCATTAAAAAGACTTGACCAACTTTAAATACTCTTATGTAAACTGACAAAGTTCATATTTTGTATTCGTTATTTTGATTTTGATGAGCATCAGATGTTCGCATGTTTATGTACACATCGTACACCTTGCAGCCTCTCTCCATTGTCATATTTGAGTCAGCATGAAGTGCTCCAGTGTACCACCTCTGTGGTCACGCGTCTCAGAGGAATTTCCAACTGAAAATATAAGACAGCATTGTTGCCTTTGGGCTACAGAGATGCATCTTACATGACTGGCTCTGTGGCTCTTCTGGGCAGTGTGACAAGACGCTTTCAAAAAACGACAGTTTTTAGAGAGACGACGATAAAAGTCCGCAGAAAAAGTGCTAGTGTGCCAACGCCTTAGACAAGGTACTTTTTCTTAAACAGGATTGTTAACATATGGAATAACATACGATTCGAGTATTTGAAGGCAATATCAGAGATACATTTAAGCATAGACTTTGTAAAAATTTCTCTCAAAATCCACGACTTTGTAAAAAATTTCTCCAAATCCGCGACTTTCATTATTTGCGTCTCTATTTATGTGAAAAAATTTACAGGTCTTCATCTGAGAAAGTTTTCTTTTTACTTAATACACTAATCCCTGAGTTTGCCATCACAAACAGCCTTGTTTGGACCATATGGTCTGTTAATGTTTGAATTCATTTGGATTCATTTTATGTTATTTTGAAAGGGTGGTGAAACTGACTAGGAAGTTTCGTTGTCCACTAGTGTAAATCACTGAAACTTGATATACATTTATTCATTCTCTCTGCAGATTAAGAATTTTAGAATAAGTGTAAGAATGTATTGATCATCATTAGTTTTGAGTTTGTATATAGCATATTGTTAAGGGGGCTGGGGATTTAGCCTTCCACCCCTCTCTCCCTTCGATACGCCCCTGCGTGGTATACACAGTGACCAAAACCACCTTAAATAAAACGGAGAGAGAGACAGTATAATAGACATAATGGCTTTGTCGCGAGTAAAAGAATGGAGGCTGGAACCGGAATCGAAGAAAAAGCTCAAAGCCTAAGTCAAGAAAGATACTTTTATCAGCGTTACTTTAAACTAACTGTATCTAGCAATGTTTTAATTAGAGGAGATGATTGTTAAATGTAACTGGCAAGCTTGATTGCATCTGGAAGCCCAAGAGAATAATTACAAAGGATAAAGGTGTTGAAGTATGACACATCGCTCTCAGTAGGAATCACTGTGTTGAGATAATTCTTCTGCGACTGAGGATTCAGCAATGGAAGGGATAAAAGTAGTCGAGAAATATGAGACAAAAATGAAATTATGAATTAACTGTGTGGTAAAAAGGAAGCCGATACATGTAATTTTACATAAATTGCTTTAGGTATTTAGATATCTTAAAAATGGAAGCCACTATCAATAATTCTGCGGTAATGTTTTCAGGTTTTAAATATCATTTGCATGGTAAAAGACGCTGAGTAACGCTTAAGTTTTTCTTTGCAGATTTCACAAAACTGTTAAGTTAAAATCAACGTATGTTTTACTTATATATATGTATATATAT
>JAYMFT010088542.1:0-14090 GCA_038088735.1 Panulirus argus | reverse complement strand
AAAAAAAAAATAATATATATCTATATATATATATATATATATATATATATATATATATATCCCAAGGGATAGGGAAGAAAGAATACTTCTCACATATTCCCTGCATGTTGTAAAAGGCAATCAAAATAGGTGGTAGCAAGGGGCTGGAAATCCTCCCCTCCACTTTTTACTTTTCCAAAAGAAGGAAAAGAGACGTGGGCCACGTGAGGATTTTTCCCTTTAAGGTTCGGTCATCTGTTCTTGACGCTAACTCGCTAACACGGAAAATGGTGAATATGTATTCACTATGTCCACTCCCAGGTATCTAAAACATTCCAAGTCTTCTCCATTCAAATTCACATCCCAATTAACTTGTCTCTCTCCTTTGCTAAACCTAATAACCCTGCTCTTATTCACATTTACTCTCGACTTTCTCTTTTCACACTCTCCCAAACTAGGATACCAGCTTCTGCAGTTTCTCTCTCGAATCTACCACCAGTGCTGAGCCATCAGCAAACAATAACTGACTAATCTCACAAGCATTCCCACTCCTGCAAAAATCCAGACCTACATCTCGCCCCAAAACCATTACATTCACTTCCTTCACCACCCTATCTATAAATTAAATAAACAGCCATGATGACATAACATACCCTTAACACAGACCCACCTTCAACTGGAACCATTTGTTCTCCTCTCTCTCTACTTACACAAACATCTTACTCTCTTGCTAAAAACTCACTGCTTCTAACAGCTTTCCTCCCACACAATATACTTCAACAAAGCATCTCTATAACCCTATCATATGCTTTCTTCAAATCCAACAAATGCTATCTACTGATCCTTCTAATTCTCAAAGAATTTCTCTCACACATTCTTCAAAGTAAACAACTGACCTACACATTCTTTATCACTCCTAATACCACACTGTTCCTCCCTAATCTGATGATCTGTGCATGCCATCACCCTTTAAATCACCACTCTTCCATGCAACTTACAAGGTAAATTCAAACAACTTATATCTCTGTAATTCATACATTCACCTTTATCTCCCTTGCCTTTATACAACGGCACTACACAGATATATGTATATGTATATTCTGGTGGTCATCATATAACATAGGGGTTATGTTTCTGGAGATGTCACTGTAGCAAAATATCGTTTGGGACAATGAAACCCATCATAAGGGGGGCTACATTCCTGACATAAATTTCCCCAATCTTTTATAAAGGAACTTAGCATACTGTCAATATACTATACTAAAAAATGATGTAGTTCAGGCTGATTCAACAACTGTTGGTAAATCAAACGAAATATAATGATACTTACTGATAATGCAGATGATAACTTGATAGGGTAGTGGAGCAGGATTTGGGATGGAGTGAGGGTTAATGGGATAGCGAACAATACTAAGCTTATGTACATTACCCACTGAATTGTCTGATTCAACAAGTTTCAATCAGAGAGTTAGAAGTTTGCCTTGGTCTCTTGAAAAATCTATTCAATTTTAGTTATGAGGCCTTCCTTTTTCTTTCTCTGTATATTGCCTTACAAGCAAATGAAGCATCTGCAAGCTTTCTACAGAACACCAGAGACAGTTCACTGTCAGGATCCATGTCATTAATGACTGACTACAGCCTTCTCTTGATAATGAAACACCCCTGAAGGCCTTTGTTGTGAATTGTTCTCATCAAGTAAAATGCCATGAAGGTGGCAATCACACCCAAATGCATGGGCTAAAGCAAGGAAATTCAGTTCCTAGGGCGATAATCAACCCTTAACATTTGGACTTTTTATTTCAGTTGCTGAGATGGCCTGGTACCTCCATGAATCTTCAGAATTATTGTTTTTTCTTAGTTGTCTTGTCATCCAACTAATTCATTTTCCTTATGTAATCATTCAGTGCCTGTGGGAGAGGCATAAAAAAACTATTTTTTTTTTTTGTGAATGTAATAAAAGAATTACTTGGTATTAGCAAATGAGATTTCAAATTCAGTTCTTTTTTCCTTTTTTTGATATTTCATATTTTTCTTATATAATTATCTGGTGCTTCTGTAAGGTGCTCATATTCCTTTCTTTCTTTTCCAAAACATTGAAAAATGTGGAATTTTTGGTAAAAATAAAAGTAAAGAATTACAATGGTTATAGCTAATGGAATTTCATGTTCCCTTTTTTCTATTTCTACATCAGATCTTCATTTTTCATGTATGATCATTTTTATTAAAGATCCCTGGTGTTGCCCAAGCCTCTCTCTAAAGGCTTGTGCAGCCCATGGCTGTATTACTTCTTGTAGCTTGGAAATGTGAACTCCTTTAGACACAGAAATTCTTTGGCAAGACCGTACTTTCCATGATGCAGCATTGCCAAGAGTGACTTTCTCTAATGGTGTAACCTCAAGCTGGTGAAGTTCAGTAATACCTGAGCCAGGTACCCATTTCACTGACCAACCTCTAAGAGTGGATGAACAGCTGGGGTGACTGAGGACTAACTTTTACAACCAGGATTCGAACCTAGCACTCGACCCTGGGCAGCCTGTGAATGCACCACGGTCAGGAACGCTAAATGGTACACCACAGGACTCCATATAATGCACCAAAACCTGAGCCCCATACCCATAATCATGCCCCATAAACCTTTCTATGGTTTCCCCAACTGCTTTATATCCTTGGTTCAACCCACTGACAGCACCATTCCCTCTAAACCTCAACCATGCAATTCGCTCTTGCACGCCTCATGTCTTCCTGCATGTTCATGCATAATTTACTTCCCTCTATCTCCTCTTTGGTTTCCTCTTTTTCCTTGATCCCTTCACTTCTTCACTTCAAAGACAAATACCCTCTTGGTTATCCTTACCTTACTCATTTTCACCCGTGTCCAAACAATTTCAGTAAACCCTCTTCAGCTCTCTCATACATACACCTCTCCCATACCCAGTCATTTCTTATTCAATCAACCCTCAGACCACATACTGTCCTCAAACATTTCAATTCCAACACATTCACCCATCCTTAACATTTCTGTCAACAGCACCCACCTCACATCCATACAACACCCAACAAAACTATTATTATACAATCAAACATGCCCATCTTTGCTCTTAAAGACACTGACCTCTCTTTCTGCACAATCATCAATGTGCCCAATACCTTTGCCCTGTTACCCACCCTATGGCTAACTTAAGCTCCTATGGTTCCATTCACAGCCAATTCCATTCCCAGGTTTCTAAAACACTCCACTTCCTCCATTCAAACTTACATTCCAAAAACATGTTTCTTTTCACTCCTAAACCTTATAACCTTGATCATATTCATATTTACTCTTAAGTTTCTCCTTTCACACACACACTCTCAAACTCAGGCACCAGCTTCTGTAGTTTCTCAGTCAAATCTGCCACTAGTGCCATATCATCAGAAAACAACAACTGACTCACCTTCCACGTCCCTCTACCCCAACAGACTGTATACCTGTTTCTCCTTTTGAAGACCCTTACATTCACCTCCCTCACCACCCCATCCATAAACATTTATGACATCACACACCCCTACCACAAACTCACCTACACCTTGACTACTCACTCTCTTCTCTTTCTACTCACACATATGCCTCATTCTCTTGATTAAAACTTGTCATTGTTTCTATTAGCATTCCTCCCTCACCATATATTCATAGCACCTTCCACACAGCATTTCTATCAACCCTATCATATGCTTTCTTTAGAACCATAAATGCCACATACAAATCTTTCTGTTTCTCTAATCATTCCTCACATTCTTCAAAGAAAAACATAATCCACACATCTTCTACCACTCTTGAAACCACACTGCTTTCCCCCAATCTGTTGTTTTATGGATACTGCCACCCTCTCAATCACCATTCTCCCATACAACTTACCAGGTACACTCAACAAATTCATATCTCTGTAATCTGAATACTCAATTTTGTTCCCCTTTCCTTGATACAGAGGCACTATATAGGCTTTTTGCTACTCCTCAGGCACCTCACCCTAAGCCAAACATTACATGCAATGAAAACCCTAATATTAAGAGATATTCAACTACAATCCCATCCACTCCATCTACTTTGCCACACTTCATCTTATGCAATCCATCCACCACCTCTTCTCTTTTTTCTAAAAACCACTTGCCAAGACTCCCATTTTTCATACTTTCACATCCAAACACCACAGTTCTGCCATCCAATCATCTAATGCGATCCTTCAAAACACTCACTCCAATCAAAAATCTAAACAAGAGAACAATGTCTTTGCCGACAAAAGAGAAAAACTTTATAAACTCATGAGCTTACATGATGCATTCAACCTAATACAAATTATAAGCAAACCACAATAAATGATAATGCAATCAATGTGGTTTCTACAAATGACATAGCTCTAATTACAGACCCTGAGGTCAATAAAATAAATATCTTAAACCATATTATGATAGAAGTGTGTAATAATTATAACAGTAAAATGAGTGGAGACTAAAAGAATGGAATAAAAGAAGATGTAAATCTTTCAGAGAACTTTAACTTCTACTCCAACAAAATAAAGTGGAACAAAGTAAATAATCTAACAGTTCATATTACATGGAAAGAAATTCTGATTAGAAGTAATCCAGAGCTAAACATGTGAGTCTTCTACCAGTACATCCATCAATAATTGAAAGGTTAGTACCACAAAGACAATACTTATATCAAAAAGAGAAAGATACCATTGGAAAGAAAACAATGGATGCACAGACAATAATGAAGAAAATAATAAGATCTACAACAAACAGAAGTTTAGCTGAACAATCATATGGAAGAATAAGAACTGCAAACAAGGAAATAATGGAGTCACACAGAAGTGAGAGCAACGACTAAGGGAATAGAAAGTAATTCAAATCATGTATAGAAACATGAAAGTCCTTTTGCTTACAAAAACAAAAAGAACAAAAATTCGGAGACTGGACTATTCAAGGCAAGTGACAAATATGTAAATGATCCTAATAAAATGTCAAATGCTATATAAACAATATAGGTCGTTTAATTATTCCAATGAACATGCGCTAAAAAGAGAGAGAGAGAGAGAGAGAACCAGCATCAGATGGAATTCCACTAATATTTCCTTAAAAATATGAAGAAACTACAGCCAGATCTCTAACAATGCTGCTTAGACAAAACATATACCAATCAAGCATAGATGATATAAACATAACGGTATATGTAACACTATTACACAAAGAAGGGACCAAATCACTGTCATATTAGTACAAACCAGTCTGCACATAATCAAAATATTTGAAAAAAAAAGTGGAGCACCTTAATTCAAATAAACTTATAAGTGAAGGACAGCATGGCTTTGTTCCTGGCAAGAGCAAGCAAACACAATTGCTAGCTCATTATAATGACATACATGAACCACTGATAAGTGGGAATACAGACAATTTATTTTTTCAAAATTGAAGAGACATCTAATGAAGTAAGCTATGGTGCACTACCTGAGAAAGTGGCAAGAGACAACACAAATGAAGTATGGGAAAATGGATTACAGAATTTCTAACCAACAGAGTTTAAAGTAGCTGTGAATAGAAACATGTCTGAGAAATATGTACCTTCAAAGGTACCACAAGGAACAGTTCTTGCCTCACTATGTTTTATAATCATGATATATGACACAGACAGAGAAATAAGAAAGAGCAATGTTAGATGTAGGAATCTCTGTAAACACTGTGCTACAGTTGCCTTCTGCCAGTGGCCTGTTAAAGTTGGGGCACTATAGTTTAAGAAGTGGCATTGGAGTTCACTAGTTATGTTGATTCTATTGCCATGGCCACCCCCTTAAGGGAGTTCCAATTGAAGCAGGCATCAGAGATATATATAGATGGATTCATAGATAGATAGACAGATATATTTATAATTTTTGGTGATGACAAGAGGACAAGTAAAGCAGCAAGAAGTTCAGATGATCAAGAAAAACTACAAAGGGATTTGGATATCATTTACAAACGTGCAGATGAGAACTTATTGAAATTCAACTGACAGAAATTTGAACATATAAGTTGTGGGGTAACACACAGTAATTCAACATCTACATCACCTCATAAAAAATGTGACACAATGTAACACAAACAAAAAATGAGGAGATACTAAAGAATACAGACAAACCAGAATCAACTATAATAGGGTCAGGTGGCTTAAATTTCAATTTCATAGAATGAGAAAAAGGTAGTATAGAATTCTGATGCAACTTTAAAGTCACACAAAATAACAAGGTATTATCAGACGAAAGAGAGCATCTAACCAAACTACTAATCATAAGTGAAACATTTACTGAAGTTCAAGTTATACACAGATCAATGACAGATACTAACACTGTCCATAAAATACAAATGACACAGCACTAATCACAGATATTAGTGTATCCGAAACAAGTATTAAACAGAAAACAAATTTATCAAAAACATCATCAATTTTCACTCCAGCAAAAATAAAACAGCACAGTGCACATACTGTAATACAGAACACTAATTGGAATGGTGTTCTATATAAATGCAATACAATTACAAACTTAGTACAAACTTAGCTGTTTTCAATTGAAGGTTTCAACTGAGGGAAGAACTGATGCCTCAGTGGAGAAAATATAATAATAAAAAGCGAAAGAAACCAAGACAGAAAACAATGGGTGAAAAGAAAAAAAATTAAAGAAAATGCTATGAATGCAATTAGCAGAAAAAAGTGGAAAATTAAAACAATAAATGGGAAATGTTGACAATCAAATAATGAAATCACAAGGAAAAGAACAAAGATTACACAAAGAAAATGTCATGCAAACCAAAGCTACATATCTAAAAGTGCTATTTGCATACATGAATGGGAAAAAAAAAAAAAAATCTGAAGATTGGGCCTTCTAAAGGTGACAGTTAAATAAATAAATAAAAAAAAAAAGCCATAAGTAATCTACCAATACAAATTAGTATTCAACACAAAAGAGACTGAAGAAATTGATAATAATAAGTTCAATACTATGATGAACATTCATAAACAGATATAAGCATAAAAAGAGAAATAACTGAGGCAAATAACCAACTAAAAGAGAATTGTGCCAAGGCCACGAAGAAATCCCAGCAATATTTCAAAAAAATTACTAAAAAACAATGGTTAAACGTCTTTCAATACAACAAAGACAAAACACAGACCACTCTAGAATAGAAGATATACACAAGATGGCATACATAACCCCAAACATAAAGGGAAACCATACTGTTGCCAAAAAAATATAGATCAGTCAGCCTCCTGAAACAAATAATTAAAGTATTTGAGAGAGTAGTCAAGAAATGCATTTTGCAATACTTCATTAACATAAACTCACAAAGGAAGGTTGGCACAGTTTTGTACCTGGAAGGACCACACAAGCACAACTACTAGCTCAATACAATGACATAGATGAAACTGTAATGAGACAAAATAGAATACATAGTCTCTAGATTTTTTGAAAGCAATTAACAAAGTAAATTATAGAGTATTAATAAAGGTGTAGTATCAAAACATACTATTAAAGAGAAAACAAAATAATAAATAAGGAAATTTCCACCCAACAAAAAGTTCAAAGTAGTTGCAAATGGAAACATCTGAAGAAAAAGTGCTTTCAAGTGTCCTGCAAGGAATGGTATTAGCTTTTACACTTTACATTCAAGATATCTGACATACACAAAAATGCAAATGAGAGATAGTCAAGAGCTTTGCTGATGACATAAGAGTGACTAAAGCAGTGGAATAAGAGCTAAACCAAGAAAAAACTCATAGTAATTTGTACACATACAAATGGGCAGAAAAATCTAATAAAATTTAATGAAGAGAAATTTGAACAAAGAAGTCATGGAAAAATAAACAGCATTTAAGTATCTGCATACATAGGCTCTACAGGAAAAGAAATAGTAAGTGAAGATAACTTAAAAAGATTTGTTAATAATCATATACAAAAATCTTTATTCAAGGAGTACACTAACGAGATAATCCTCTCCAGCAGAATAATGAAAGGTACAATATTAAGAACCTTTAAAACAAAAGAAAGAAAACTAATAATGAAAATTTTTTTTGTATATAAAAGATGTACAATCTAACAATGCTGAACTGTACGGTCACCAGTTAAGCACAAGTATATAAATTAGGGAGAATTTAAAAACACTTTACAAGTAAACTAAATGAAGTTGAGCTTATGAACTACAATAAAAGACTGAAAAATCTTGAATCATATCATTCAGAGATATAGGGAAGAATATCTGTTTGTCTATTTACTCATTATCATCCCATGACCAATTTCCAGAAAAGTTCTGGTGTTAACCAGGACCTTTTTAAAGGACCCTGCAGCTTAATGCTGCACTACTTACAGCAACAGAAAAATGTAAATTCCTTTGAAGGAGAGATTATTTGACAAAAATGTCAACAAAGGTGACTTTTCACTTGCATTTTTACCTCAAGCAGGCAGAGTCCACTAACATCCCAGAGAAAGATTCACAAATAAAAGGTATACAGACTAATAAACTACACATGAAAGCAACTCAGCAAGGTAGATACAGAATATTCAAATCTAAGGCAATAATTGGAAATGTAGTAAAAGGGCACCAAACGAAAATATACAAATGCCGAACAAGGAAACCACAACACTTAACACCATGACAGGAGAACTATGATATTTTTACATGGAAATACCATAGAAACATTCAAACAAAGAATAAATTCATATATGAAGACAAAACTAGTTTAGACCCAAATACACAACTATTCCACGGGTGTAGCAGCCACAAAACAGCATTATAAGACAATCAAGATATATGATGAGTGTAAGGGTGGTGGGTGACAGGAAAGGCAACTAGCAAAGCTGTGTGCAAAGCATAATGCATTAGTCGTCACCATGGCAAAATTTCATCGAGAGTAATCGTAAGTAGGTAAGTAGAAAAGACAGAGAATTAATTAAATGTTACAGTCATGGGAATTGTCTTGAGAAAAATTTGAATTTAAATGACACAATAAGATATCACTTTTCAAGCCAAATAATGAGTGGAATAATAGTGAGATAATTTGCAACAAGAGAGAGAAATTAAAGGATGATCATGTTTAATGTACATGAAAGAAGTACAATAGAATAAGGTTCTGTTGTATAGCTGCCAGTATAACACAGAGAAATAATTATGTTGGGGGATAAGAAAAACACTACACAAATAAAATCAACAGACGAGAGCAAATGAATTATCATGAAAGATTAAAAGAGCCTCAGCTGTATACAGTCAAGAACGTTGCCTAACAACAAACATTAGGATTAAAGAATGATGTTTCAAACCTGACAGCAACCCAACAAGAAGGAAACAATATGATTGTCAAAAGTTATTCCTGAAAATATACCATAAACATTGCAGACTAAAATTCATGAATATTCCGGAGAGGAAACTGGAATGATAATCCAACATTATACCTGAAGAACTTAGAAATACACAAGGAGTGATTTAAGGAACATTCAAAGGAAGATTAGACTCAAGGCTGAAAACAATACCAGATGAACCAAGAAAAGACAATCAGGCAAGAAGAGTTGCTGCTGCTTAAAATAGCATTATACAACAAGCAAAAGAAGTAATGGGAAGAGGAGAAGCAGTCAAAAGAAGTAATCATTCAAAACAAAAATCAGAGTTAGTGCCACACTCAAGCCAAAATCTCACTGCAGGTAGGTATTCCTCATCATCTCTTCTATGCCTATTACCATTTCTCCATCTGCTCCCCTTACTGATACTCCTAACAGCTCTTTTCTTCTCCTCGCGCTATTCATCTCCACTCAAAACAATTTTTTTCAACCTGAACTCTGCTGATACTGTCTCATCCAAAATCTCATCTGACCCCTTTTTCAGCCCCTGCATCTTCCTTCTGATGTTCTGCTGCTTCCTCTTGTCCATTTCCTAATTAACTGCACTGCTTCCCTGCAGGATAAGCCCATATACCTTTCCCTTCCCTTTCACTAACAACTTGACTTCCTTAATCCACCAGTTACTACCCTTTCTCATAAATCCAACATCCCACCTTACATATGCCACACACTTCTATCCTGTGTAAGCAATGCTTTCCTAAATACTTCCCACTCCTTCCTCTCTCCTATTCTTGCATTCAATTTCACCTTCTGCCATTCTTCATTTCATATGTCCTGGTATTTCCTCACACAAGCATCTCTCCAAGTTCACTCACTTTCAGCACCCTCTTCCGAACATATCATTTCCTCTTTTCCAAAAGCCAATACAAACTTTTACCCTCACCAAGAACTGATCACATATCCCAACAGCAGCAGCGCATTTATGTTCAAAAGTCTCTCTTCAGCAAATCTATCAATTAAGACGTAATCCAATAATGAACACTTTCTATCAATCCCACTCTTCCACATACTTATGTATGTCTTTATGTATGTCTGTCTTTTAAAACTGTGTTCATATTCACCAACAGTCATTTTTTAAGCACACAACTCCATAAGCTGTTCACCACATTTTCATTCACAATGGGTACCTCATGCCATTTAGTTACACCCTCAACTGCCACAATACCTATTCTTTCAATCAAATCACCCATCACAATTACTCAATCCCTCCCATCAAAAATGCTGACATACTCAATCAACTCCTCCCAAAACAATTTCCTCTCTTCCTCATTGCTCATCCTAACAGGTGTATAAGTATGAACAATGAACCATCTCATAATCCACTACCAATTTCATCAGGAAAGGAGAATACAACCCTCATATTTCCTGCATGTCATAAAAGGCAACTAAATGAGGTAAGAACAGGGGGCTAGAAATGCTACCCTTCTTGTATTTTAATTTCTAAATGACTGAATAGAAGAATGAGCAAAGTGAGGAGAGCTCATCCTCCTCAAAGACTTTGTATGGGGTATCTGGATGTCCATAGATGCAAACAGGATGAAAAGAAGGGAGACAGTATGCTTGGGAAAAAAAAAAAAAAAAAAAAAAAAAAAAAAAAAAAAAATTCTACCAGAATCAAACAAACCCCAAGAGAAAGAGGGAAAAATGGTCTTACAGCTTTATGTTACATCTTGACTGTTTCTTCACTTTTACTATTGTACATTTGTTCTGAGCTTCATAAATTTAAAAGCCTCCAGTAATCTTTTCATGCACATTTCTTCTGTCTTTATCTGGTGTATGATCTTCCCTCAAGTCAAAACTAATCAGTGATTTACATCTATCAATCTCCAGCTTTACTGATATTTCTGATTTTGGTGTCACCCACTCTTCAGCTAGTGATGAACTGTTAATCTCTCTCTCACTTTCTCAAATTTCTCTCTTTTAGCTAACAAGCACTGGTCCACTCTTTACTTTTTTAAACCTTTCATCAGCTATGCCACAGACTTCTTGGACTGCTATATCTCTAGACAGTGCACATCATTCTTTCTAGTTTCATTAAATTTCCTGTGTACTTCTGTTTGTATGAACACCCCCTCCCCCCCTCAGTTTATGTTCATCTATATCACTCTCCATGCTGTGTGTCTGTTGATTAGCTACTGAAACTACTGCTTCTGCATCTCCCTGCTCACCCCTGTCAAGAGCATCTGGATGTGTTTCAGTCCTTCCCTCTAACTGAACAGCAGTCAAAATTGCTTCTTCTGCACCTCCTTACCAGTCACTATTACTAGTAACAGATTCTATGTTTCAGCCCTCTAATTTACCTGCACAGCCTCTATAACATCAAGAGCAGACCAATGTGCTTTTTAATAAATTCATCTTCTTTCCGTTGATAATGTACTATCTGAATCCCAACCAATTAAAATGATTTTTTGTTCATACCCAATGACTATATTTCTCAGACTCTTAAGTTCCACTCTCATCTTCATGATCCTTAAACTGATTCCTCTGCTTCTTTCAATCCTCAAGTTAACTTGTCTCACTTTTAAACAATTTCCCATAATATCTCCAAACGTTTGTTTTCCTGTAGTTCCTCTTTCATCTCAATCTCGTGTCTCTTCCTAATGGATCTTGTGACCACTTTTTCCAAAACACTCGTCCCGAGGATGAGGCCTGTCTTACCCTAACTGGCCCACAGTGTGTGGGCATTGGGACTTAGAGCTGTTGTACCAGCTAAGGAAAGACAGGTTTTTGCACATCAGTTGTCCAGCAGTACACTGTCTGCCCGCCATTCTTGGTGGGCCTGGTTCAATTCTAAAGCACCTAAATGTGAAACTGTTTGTATCAATTTACAAGTTAATATTTTGTATTCTGATATCTATAATATTACTGAGATGCCCATGAATTGATTTGCAGCATCCTTGGACTAGAGTGTGAGCACCATGTCTCACTCTACCTGGTACACAATGTGTAGTCATGGGAACCTAGAGCTGAAGCAGATGCTAAGGAAAGTCAGGATTTCAATTCACCAGAAGTCCAGTGGTATAAAATCTTTTAGATGTTCAGACCTCACTCACTTATTTTCACTCCAACCTTCCATCTCCAACTTGGTCTCCCCATTCTCCTTGTTCCCTCCACTCCTGTAACATACATCCTCTGTCAACCTCACCTCACTCATTCTCCCCATATGTTCAAACTATTTCAGCATACCCTCTTCTGCTCTCTAAACCACACTTTTTATTACTAAATATCTCTCTTGCTCTTTCATTACTTAATCAAACCACCTCAAACCATATGTTGTCCTCAAACAAATCATCTCTGACAATTCCAGCCTCCTCTGTATCAATGGCCTATGCCACACATCCATATAATATTGTTGGGACTACAATTTTTCTCAAAAATACCCATTTTTGCCCTCCCAGATAATGTTTTCTATTTCCACATACTCTTCAGCCCTCCCAGCCACAAACTTCACCCCCTCCCTCACACTATGACTAGCATCCGCTTCCATGATTCCATTTGCTGCCAGGTCCATTACCAGATATCGAAAACAATTTTCTCTATATCATCTTGCACCCAAACTAACTTGTCCCTTAACCCTTCTATACCTAATACCCTTGCTTTTATTCACATTCACTCTCAAAGCCAAACCTAATATCCTTGCTTTTATTCACATTCACTCTCAACTGTCTCCTTTCAAACACTCATCCAAACTCAGTCATCAACTTCTGCATTTTCCCACTCAAATCTACCACCAGTCCAAACTCAGTCATCAACTTCTGCATTTTCCCACTCAAATCTACCACCAGTGCAGTATCATCAGCAAGGGTGAGTGGTTCCTGGTAAAAATAGGTTTGCATCAAGGGTGTGTAATGCATCCCTAGCTGTTTAATTTGTTTATGGATTGGGTGGAGAGGAAGGTAAATGCAAGGATCTTGGAAAGAGAGGTAGGTAAGCAGTCTGAGGGAGGAAGGGAAGCTAGGGAGGCAAGTC
The DNA here is from genome assembly GCA_038088735.1 of Panulirus argus. Lineage (NCBI taxonomy): Eukaryota > Metazoa > Arthropoda > Malacostraca > Decapoda > Palinuridae > Panulirus > Panulirus argus. The sequence goes on along the minus strand of JAYMFT010088542.1, from coordinate 747 downwards.
AGGGTGTGTTGAAATGGTCTGGACATATGAATATAATGAGTGTGAAGAGTAAGGATATATGTGTCAAAAGTGAAGGGGACAAGGAAAAGGTGGAAACCAAACTAGAGATGGAAGGACGGAGTGAATAAGATTTTGCATGCTTGAGACATGAACATGCTAGAGGGTGAAAGACATGCACAGGACAGAGTAAACTGGAAAAATGTGGTATAAAGGGGTTGACATGCTGTTAATGGTATGGACCAGGGCATGTGAAGCAACCAGGGGAAGCCAGAGGAAAGTTTTTGGGCCAGGTTTTGGATGGGAGGCTGTAGTTTTGATGCATTACACAACAGCTAGAGAATGACTGTGAGGAAATGAGGCTTCCCTTTGTCTGTTCCTGGTGCTAATGCAGGACAGAGCAAAAATGTATGAAAACTAGAAAGAGCACACATTTATTGTATTCTATTTATAATTTCTACTGCACCAACTTCTATAACAGTCCTAGTGCTATCCAGAACATCTGTCTAGAGGCTCCTGCAGCCCATGGCTGTGCTACTTCCAGCAGCAGGGAAATGTAGATTCCTTTGGAGTGAGAAATTCTTTTACAAGACTATATCCCCAGTAATTAAGCCTCGCCAAAGGTGACTTCTATCTCACAATGCAGACTCATAAGGACATAAGGTACTCCTGGAGCAGGATGTGTGTGTGTGTGTGTGTGTGTGTGTGTGTGTGTGTGTGTGTGTGTGTGTGTGTGTGTGTGTGTGTGTG
>JAYMFT010088521.1:0-14090 GCA_038088735.1 Panulirus argus | reverse complement strand
AATAATAATAATAATAATAATAATAATAATAATAATAATAATAATAATAATAATAATAATAATAATAATAATCATAACAATAATAATAATAATAGTAATAATAATAACAATAATAATAATAATAATAATACAGATGATGAAAAAAATAATCTATTCTGCACTGTGAGTCTTTCAAAATACTTAAGGGTCTCAACCACATTTTCCACAAAACTTTTTTCTTAAAAAGATCATGACATTCATACTAGAACCTCTTCAAATAACTCCCATTCCTCACCCAATCATGTGATTTCATTTACTTTCACTATATGTCATTCTTCACCCAATCACTCTTGGTGTCTTTGTAAACAATCCTCTTTTCCAAGCTCACTCATCTTCACCAACCACTTCTCATGCATGAGTATGACCTTTCCTCTTTTCCTATAGCCACTACAAACTTTCACACTCACCTCCACCAAGAAGAGATAAAACAACTCACCAACTGCCCCTCTCAGCACATGCACATTCAATAGTCTATACTTCCGTAAATAATCATCTGATAATGCCCAATTCATCCATAACCTAACTCACCCACTGTATACATATGCTCCCTTTTTATTAATGCCAAGCTTTTTCAGTACACAAACTGACAAACTGTAATAATAATAATGATAATAATAATAATCATTTTTGTTCATACTTGATCACTGTTTCCAGCATTAGCAAGGAAGTGCCAGGAACAGAAGAAGAAAGGCCATATATGCTCAAATCCATTCTCTAACTGTCATGTGTAATGTCCCAGAACTACAGCTATCATAACTGCTATCTTAATTGCAATAGTAATCATGAAATAAAAAAAATAATAAATTGTTAAATACATAAATTGTCATCTTTCTTGTTTGGCAGCATTGCATGAGCTTCTTCATAATGTTAAGATATCCACTATACCTAACCAATACTCTGAAAAAGCAAAGACAACAGTGGTGAAAGTCTCTAAAATATTTTTTGAAACTTACCTGGGAGGAAGAATCAGCATTTGACATGCCTTCATCATCTGCAAAGTCATCACTATCATCATGGCGGCCACCTGAGTCATCACTATGAAGGGAATCAGCATCCTCATACAGAGGGTCACCTAATCGATAGCCTGTCAAAAAAGGTTACCGGTAGAAAATACAAGAATATTACTACATTGTTATACACACTAGTAAACTTATCTCCTTCCTACAAAAATGCCTTTCTTACCTTAGTGAGGCAGCATCAGGAACAGATGAACAATAGCCTAATTTGCACACATCTTCAAACTCTATCTTTTGTGCATAATATACAAAAACAAAAGCTCATAATCCTCAGGCAAGCTCTTTATACTATTCCACAGTTTATCTTAACTGCTTCATATGCCCTGGTTCAGCCCAATGACAGCACATTGCCATTTGTATACCCTTCAAAATGCTCAATCCATCTCTTCACTACAATTTCTACTTGGTATCATTCCACATTATTCCCCTTTATCAACATTCCCATTTGTTCTGTTTTTCTCATACTGTTAACTTCTTATTCTGCATGAGTAAAGAAGTGAATGACATTCAGGCAAGGAATAACAAAGGTATCCTATAGTACCTATCTGTGGTGAGATTTTGCAGTGAGGTAAGGCTAACATATATTGACCAAATACAGTATACTGCTTATTCATTAATACAACACTCTTTCTCTGCCACTGCAAACATTGCTTAACTGTCAATCACAGTTTCACCAGGAATGATTTGTATGATCTTTTAAAAGAGCTCATTCACTCCTTGCAGATTTTTATTCCATCTCAGAGAATATCAAAGCTTTTCCATCTTTTACAGTGGGTGCTAATGAATTACTGTTTAGTGTGTTTTGATATATACATTTCATTTCTACTGGAGTTCTTTACATTACTTTAAATGTAAACAACTTATTTTTTACCACTATAAACTGCAGGGATTTACAAATAAATAATGGAGTACGGAAACAGTGTGCACGTTGGGTAATTCATACTGCAAACACTTGAAGTATGTAGAATTATAGGTAACAGAGCGTTATGGGATGCCTGACAAACAGTGTATACTGTGCCAAGTTGTTTCTTGCTCGCTCCACTTTTAATGTTTTAGATCATAGCACCCAATTCCCCTAGAGTCCATAAGCGTTTTATATCTGCCTTTTTCTGCAGTCACAGTTGGATGTTATATACAAATGATCTTCAATACTTCAAAGTCAAAGCCCAAAGAGCAGTACTCAAGGCATGTGCTCTAGAGTTCTCCATGCTGGCTTGCCTACCACAGAAGAGAAGTACAAGCCACTTCTTTGTATTTAGAAATGTATGAAAAAATAGGGTTTAAACTTTAGAGTACACACATAGAAAAAAAGAGTACAGAAGCACACACAAGCAAAAACTAATAAAACAAAATAGAGGATGGGGAATATCGCACTATATATCTAAGAGATAGTACGGAGTTAGAAAATAAAAAAGACCATCAATGGTCTTACAGTGTGCATGTGGTTTGTGAAATTATTTTTTTTTTCCTTTCAAATTTATTTGTTGTCTCCCATATTAGTGCCAAAAAAAGACAAAGAAAAACTTTATTCACTCATATCCATTCTCTAGCTTTGTGAAATGATTTTTTTTTTCCTTTCAAATTTATTTGTTGTCTTCCATATTAGTGCCAAAAAAAGACAAAGAAAAACTTTATTCACTCCTATCCATTCTCTAGCTGTCAAGTGTAATGCACTTAAAGCACAGTCCCCTATCCACAACCAAGTCCCATACACTTTCCAGTGGTTTCCCCTGGCTGCTTCATCTGCCCAGTTTCAGTCGACTGACAGCAGGTTGCCCTCTGTATACCACATCATTTCAATTCACTCTATCCTGTACATGCCCTTCTCCCTCCCGCATGTTCAGGCCCTGAGCACTCAAAATTGTATTCACTCCAACCTTCCAACTCTAATCTGGTCTCCCATTTCTCCTTGTCCCCTTCACTTCTGACACATATATTCTCTTTGAGTACCTCTCCTAATTATTCTCTCCAAAAGTTCAAAACATTTCAGTTCACCCTCTTCAGCTCCCTCAATTACAATCTTCTTACTTGCAAACCTCTCTCTTATCCTATCATTTCTTACTCAATCAACCTTCATCACACCAAATATTGTCCCAAGACATTTAATTTCTAACACATTCACCCTCTTTCATGCAATCTCATCTACAGTCCATGCTTTAGATCCACAGAACAGTGGGCTTTAGATCCACAGAACACCACTGAAACTACTATACCTTCAAACATACCATCTTTGCCCTTCCAGGTGGTGAACTCATCTTATATTCCTCAAATGCTCTCAAGACACTTTGCCCTTCCAGGTGGTGAACTCATCTCATATTCCTCAAATGCTCTCAAGACATTCTCAAATCCATTTGAATCTGCCATCAGCACCATATCATCAGCAAACAATACGTGACTCACCTCCTCAAACACTCCTGAAACCATTTTTTCATTCAATTCTTATGCTTTGTGCATGTCACCGGCCTCTCAGTCACCATAAATTGATGAAATGATAAGCCAGTAACTATTACAGTGGTGCTTCTAGAGACAAGGAGGTTTATGACCTATCATCAAGAAAAGGGAAGGAAAAACTTAAGTCTTCCTCATTAAAATGGAAAAATCTTTTGCTATACACATTGGCTTACTCATTGAACAAAGTATAAAACACCATGCATTTATACAATCAAAACAGTTCTAACCTGTAAGCTTTGCTTGTTCCATAATGTACTGGTAAACAGGTTGTTCATATACATAATCCAGATTTGAGTACAGATGAGTCAAGTCATGGTGTTGAGGGCTATTCTCTTGCTTCCCAGTGTTGGTCATACTGCTGGGACTTGGCTGCTTGGTGTTGTTACTACTAACATTGTTTGGGCTCAACTGCTTGCTATTATTAGGACTGGTTTGCTTAGCAGTACTGCTGCTGCCTGAGCTAGAATTGTGATTCTGACTGTTATTGCTACCTGCATGTACCAGATGTTGAGAACTGCTACTGCTTTGTAAAGTGTCACTTCGATCACTATCAGTGGTGGCAATAGTGGCATTGGTTGTATTGGTAGTGGGAGCCGTGTTCCCACGATGTTTACTACAGTGATGATGACGACGATGATTGCAGCGACGGCTATCACGATCACTACCAGATTTTGAAGAAAAGGACTTATTAGAGCTATCAACTGCAGGACACTTTGAAGCTTCTTTGTCCACCGTAGTTTGGCGAGAATCAGCCCGTCGGGAATTACTGTCTACAGATCCTCGGCTTCCTGTCGTTCCTGACACTAAACCAGAATCCACTTGAGAGTGAGGGGAGCTGTCTGCAGATCCACGTCCATAGTTGGATCTTGTGTCTTTATCAGTTAGAGTTGATGCTCCACTGTCTTGACCTCTGGGTGAGTCAAAGTTGAAGGGGGAGAATTCATGTTTGGGACTAGGAGGACTTGGACTAGAATCAGATGTTATAAGTCTGGTGTGTGCACTGTTACTAGAACGGATATCCATTTTCAACTTTGACTTTCCAGACTCAAGAGAGCGCTGTTTGCGGTGCATCATGGGTGTTGCAAGGCTTTCTAAGCCTGAGCTATCAGATCTTTGGCGATAATTAAGGTAACCATGGGATCCCAGGGAGTCAGGACTGCCTGGCACTACATCCAGGCCTTTTTGGCGTCGGCGAGGTTGTGGTGTTGACTCAACTGATCGCATAGCACCAATTAAAAAGCGTTCATGCATTCCATCTTCATCATGACAGCGTGGCCTGGACATAAAACTATAACTGCGAGACAGGGCCATTTCTCTTGGTCGATCTAGGTTGAGTTCAGAACGCTTTGGATAGTTAGATACATCAAAACTGCGCTGTTTTGCTATTTGTAAGTGTGAAAAATCATGATGGGGAATGCCCTTATATTTTGCAGAAGTTTGGTCACGTGTATCAGTATGACCACGACGATGTGAAGAGGGCGTAGTGGGTGCACCTTGCTGTGGATGTGTTGGAGATGAATGGGAAGACACAGAATCAGGAGAGTGAGGAGAAACTGGATCCCTCTCTTTACTACGCCTTTCTCCAACACGACCACTAGCTGAACCACCACGTTTTGAATCCCTTAACCCTGGACCACTGCGGGGTGATTCTAACAGTCGGTATCCAGAACCTTCCAAGGATGTGCGGCTTTGAGACATTGAGCTGTCACTTGATCTTCCAGACTCCTGTAAATACAGATAGAACAAATTACCAAATCAAAGACACTGAATTTTTCATATATTAATCAGATAAAGCATATTAAATCCTTCAATCACCTTTCCATAACTTTACAGTTACAATACGGAAAAAGTTTGTCCTCGGAGCATCCTTCCTCCCCATGGCTCACATTCTGGATACATTCACACTATAATCTTTATCAGTTTTGTACCACTTAATTTCAAATTCAAAACAACTTTTCACACTATGTCCTTCCAAATCTCTCTCTCTCTCTCTCCCTCTTTTTTCTCTCTTCCCTCTATCCCATCTCTCATGCTCTTCCTTTCTTTTCCTTCCTATTACCTCTCCTCTCTCTTGCTTTCTTTCTCTTATGTTTTAAATCTTTACCCAGTCCTTCAAAGCAACCTCACCTGAGGGGTGAGCCATCATCCAGCTACAAAAATAAACATTCTAAAATGACTGCAAAGAGCAAAAGCTATGACATGGGCAAAATTATGTGCACTAGATATTGGTCAAAACATTCTAAAATGTGTGGATGGAAATGAATAAGGAAGGAGAATTTATGAAAACTTTACCCAAACCAAATCAAGCTAACAGTTACAGAAAAAATAGCTAGAGATTGAAAGATGCAAAGATAATGACAGGGCACTGCCTATTATTCTTTTGGTATGTCATATGAAGAGAATAATATTTTACAGCCTAATTACAAATTGTATTATCTATAGCACTATTAGAAGAGAAATTCTGGTTACAAAAACATTTGTTTTACATTATTATGTAACTTGATATCACTAAGAATGCAATTACAAGAGACTACAGAAAGGCTATTTTGATAATATAATGCACTGTTTTCTTCAAGACGAGTCACTTCTAATAGTGGCTGAAAGTTTTTCTTGGTGCAACAGAAAGTATACTAATCAAGTAAGCCATGAGCATAGAGCATCAAAATATGAAAAACATTACTCTTCACATCCTAATCTCCCTGAAAACCAACATTCAATCTTTTCAAAAACAAGAAAATGTGGAGTTGAAGAAATGATCACACTTTACTGGGAATGATGATCCCTACATCTGCAAATTCTATGGTGTATGTTTGCTTCTAATTACACCTACATGTGTCATGTCACATCATAAAAACACATGCATTTTTCATCTTGAAAGATATTACATAAAAGAAAAAACAAAAAAAAAAAAAAAAAAAAAAAAAAAAATCCTGCACCTCAAAAATGAAGTATGATATAAGAATACAACATATACCAAATTATGAAATGGTGGCAATTCTTTAAATAATAAGTCTTTCTGAAAAGGAAGCTTTCCTTGCTTGTCTGATGGAATTAAGATAGAAGCCTCTTCTCATATCAAAGCAGTCTCAGCTGGAAATTCAAAAAGGAAAACAGAGTTGTCTTTCTTCTCTCATACAAAAAAAAAAGACCATCGGTGAACAAAGCTATTCTTCTGGCTTTGATCAAAAGCCCATAACACAAAGATATTGGCATCGCTGCAATACTTTTACTTCAGCTCTTAAAAATCAGATAATTTAACAGCTTCTGAACACAGAAGCCCATGCTTCACTTTAATACATTTAGTATGAATTGAGGATGAGTGTGAATGATTTTTTGGGGCTGCATGTACTTGATCCACCTCAGTAAACTTGAATGAAGCAATGCTAATTAATAATGATACATCTATCTCATATGAAGAACAGATAGTATAGCCTTAGCACTGGTTTAATGCAGGCTGTAAATGATCTTTGTACATTTCATGTCCAAAACTTTGCTCACTTTGGAAATTGGTATGAGCAGAAGGCAATACTCAAGGTGGAAAATTCTGATACCTTACTGAACATTATTACTAGTTTTATCATTTTTTAAGGCCTGTTGCAAACTTTTAATCTCAGCTTCAGCTTTCTCCAAGCCATTCTTATTCACTTTCACCTTAAAATACCTATAAGGTTATCTACAACTCCCAGTTTTCACCATACAGACACATTAAACTGCAACAACATAATTCACTAAAAATGTAGTCCTACTCTTGCTCATTTATACTTGCCACAGCCGTCCACATACACACTTACACACAGAATAAGGCTAGAGACCCACCTTGGAGGTGAGAAGAGTGAGGGGTAACCCGATCATAACCTTACATTTTCAAAACAGAATGATGCAAACAGTGAACAATTCTAAAATTATGGGCATGAAAGAACCAGAGGACATAACATGAAATTAAGTAAGAAACTTTGTAAAAAAAATGTAAAGGAATACTTTTATCATATAAGAGTGGTGAATGAATGGCATAAGATGACTAGGGATATGGTTAATGCAGACAGCATACATAAACTTAAGAAGCTGTGTGAGAGAAAATGTTCAAGAGATGGGGCCCCACAAGTATGTTATCAAAATAGGTAATTACATACACACACACACACACACACACACACACACACACACACACACACAACACAGTTTTGCAAAAGATGCAAAGATAGAGCAACCAGGAAATATGAAATGAAATAAAGCATGAAACTTGTTAATATATATGTAAAGAAGTACTTTTAGATTATAAGAGAATGATTAATAGCTCATTACCCTACCTTCGCCCAACTCCAACACCCATTCAATTTTCCTCAACAACAGATCACTGGAAGTGAGTACCGCAGATGGAGCAGAATACCTGTGATCCATCAGCATTGCAAACATGTAAAGCTGGGGCTACAACATTAAAATCAAAAATAAGAATAACATGAATCAAAGAGATTAGGACTAGTGGCTTTTTAAAGAGATTTTAATTGTTGAATGACAAGATCAATATAAAAAAGAAAACTGACAATGCTGATGAGTATTGATGCATATACATGGTAATAACTGTAATATTTGAAGACTGATAAGTGAGCTTGGAAATGAGTGCAGAAAGAGAATGTTTACAGAAATATGGATAAAAGCAAAGCTGGTGAGTTAAAAGAATGGATAAGAGATGGATAAAATTCAAATTCTAAAATGTATGGAGAGAATACTTGGTAAAAAAGGGGGAACAATGGAAAGAATACTTGGAAAAAAAAAAAAAAGGGGGGAACAAAAGAGAAAAATATCAAAAGTAAAAAGCTTTCAGTTGATGAAATTAATGGAAACACTGTGGTCTGCAGATGTTGCTACATTTAGCAATAGACACTAATCAAATAAATTACAATAAAACACAGTTCCAAAACATATGTTACACAGTAGCATTAAAGTGCTTAAAGCAATTAATTTAAGAGAAGAATGGGAGGTTATGAAAGTGTACAGTGTTTGAAAAACAAGGTCTAGAAATATATGAATACAAAATGTATGATAATAAATCATGATTATTGTAATGAATATGCAGGCATTTGGTATGAACAGATACAACATCACTGGCTGATACATATCTGAGCGAGAGAAGCTGGGGTTAGCTGTAGGGAATGTGTAGGTGATGCCAAGATAACGATGCCATGATAACATTAGAATGTGTCAGAAAGAATAATGTACTATAAAAGAGAAACAGAGAACTGCATTATAATCACAATGACAGCAAGGCGAGGATTCTGCAAAAAGCACCTTGATTTTTACAAAGGACACAACAATTTGGATTCTGTGGGATGAATATAAAAACTGAAGAAAACAATACCAGTAAACAGAAAAAGTTCTGACAAAACATGAGATGCCAGAAAATTTCTCAGAAACATAATCAGCCTGCCTAATCAAACGTACGCAAGTGTGTGTGTGTGTGTGTGTGTGTGTGTGTGTGTGTGTGTGTGAAGTGGTAAAACCTCAAGTAAATTAAAAATAAATGGTATAAGTCTAAGTGCACCAAACAAATAAAACAAAACAGCAGCCATTTTAAAAGATTTTTTTCAAAATTCTGAAAAACCTGAGGTCCCCTCTGCTCCAGACCAGGAAACAAGACATAAAAATGTGGAGGTGCTCACCTTCAAGTAACAATTACACAATCTACTGACTTCTCCTATCAGAAGTCTGAATGGATTATCTTTCTGTAATGTACTGAAAGGTGGACATCTGTACATCACAAAGTATAACTTTTTATAAAAGACTGAATGGAAGAGATACAGCACAAACCACCCTGTTATGCAGTAGGAAACTGTGTACTGAAAATATGATGGTGCAAATCTTTATGGCACAATGTATCAAGTGTGAAAGTTCCCTTTTGATTCTCCCTATGATATTCAAGTATGTTCATAACTAGCACATAGAGATTACAAAATTGGACAACTGCATGTCACAAGGTAATGTGTAATGGTTTTAAATGAAAAATTACAGTCTTTGTGAAACTGAGGGTATAAGATTGCATATGTATCACCCAAGAATACAACAGCAAGCAATGAACTGATTATGTGAAGTAACAACCTTAATGTTAAAATGTATGTGCAAAAGCCTTAAATTACTTAGCAAGAACTACTTGCTGTACTGCAAAAAATACTGAGGTATACATTTACTTATGTGTCATGTATATATACTAGTCTGTAAGCTCTTTAACAAAAATCTAGTCATATTTCCATATGACCCATCTCCTTTATAGAAGAAAATAATGGGAAATCTGATTGTCAAAAGGTATTATGCATAAAAGTTTCAGTTATTCACTCTTCATAATCTTCCTAAAATGGTATACACAAGTTTCCATACGGAAAAATGCTGTATGGTAGCAAATAAAGTACTGTAACCTAGTTTCATGGCATACCATCTTCAAATACACTAATGTCCTGGCTAGTGCTACCCCATACTGCACTGTTTCTTTATAGCATTCTTGCTTACATCTTGAAGCTCTAGTTTTCCTAGAAGAAAAATGACGAATATTCATGAAAGAAGTCAAAAGTCACGAGTCTGAACACATACAACATGCCAAGAGCAGCTTCGTTTATACTCACTTGGTCAATCAGACCATCATATACACACGTGCTCACTTCCAAACAGCACTGAGTGCTCTCCTCTGTCAGTGCAGTACAAATTTTGCCATGCTCACAATGTGCACATATTTTTGATGAATCACCAATTTTTCAATATCTTTATGACTACCTTTTACCCATCATGTCACAAAAACAGCCTGCATGTTCTAATGCTGCTTGTGCATGCATGCCTTAGAAAAGCCTCTCCTTGAGTGTAAAATTACAAATGTTGAGGCACTTGGAAGCTGGTGAGCATGAAATTGGCTACATCAACAGTTAGAACCATTATTAAAAATGCAGAAAAGATAAAAGCTTTTGCCATGATGAACATGAAGTTAACAGCAACAAAAGGGACTCCTTCAAGGAGCAGTTCGTAAGAAAAAATAGAAGGTAGCTATAAGAAAGTAGGCTTAATGGCGGATGTGGTGGTGGGTTGACTGTCAGCTGCTGTGAAAGGAGCTTGGCAACACATCCAGTGTGCATTACCATGCCTTTCTTCTTTCTCACTCCCTATTTTAATGTTATGTATCGTAATGTCTGAAGGATACATTATCCTTCATTTGTACTTGCACTCAATTCTGTGGGTAGACATTAGCTGTTCAACAGTGTCTGCCAGTGCTGAGGCCAGAATTACTAAAGTAACCGAAAGACACATTGCCACCGCAGCACTTACCACAATCTTTCTCACCACCACCACCACTTCCATCATTACCACTCCATCATCACTACCTAAATCATAATTTCAGCAATGAAGAGATAAATTAACTTCATCCAGAGCAGTGCCGTATGATATCCACTGCTTCCCGCCTACCTTCCACCCACCATGTCTCATTCTACAACAATTGCCACTAATCATTAAATGACTGTCATTCATGATACAATAATGTACATAGTTTATTTTTAATCTATTAATCTGTAAAGATATGTATGTTACTGTAATAATTTTTGTGTTTACTAATACCTGTAACCCTTATATACAATACTGTACATAACTAATGGGTAAAAAATTAATGTTATCAGGAGTACAATGTTATCAGGAACACATTTCCATACATGCAATGGTATAATGACCCTGTAGAGTGCTGTTTCGCTTAGTGCTCAATTTTTCTGGGATGTATCCTGAGCACTGATTGGGGTATATGATGTGTTACTATCCAGCTAAAGTTTCATGATTTACTTTTCTTTACATTATGTGATATGTTAGACTCTTAGCTTAATAGTTTACATAAGTCTAAAATTACACAGCTTCCTAAACATCTCAATACTAAATCAACTCAAGATGTGTACCTAATGTCTAACAATCATGGAAGACATCAACACTTGTAAATTAAACCTATATTAAAGAAACTCATTCCCATATAAAATTACAATGTTATCTTATCTTTCATACTATCACAGCCAATTGTTTATAAGAAAAACTGCAGCAACATTATGCAGCATACCTACTCAGAGATATTATAACTTAATACATTGAGAACCATTTAATGATTAGCAAATATTCTTAAGAATCTATGACTCTAGCCATAAAATTACTTTGACAAAATGACATGCCATTTGCTTCAGTGTTTTCCTTCTTTTTAATCACATAATGGAAATAGAGTACAAAACATAACATGATTGAATTTCACTACCATCGGCAATTCTGACTGCTGAAATTTCAAGAAACTTGTGTTTACATACCAGACTGTATTGTTAAACTTTCTTAGATATCCGATGTAAATTTTTCCTCTATATACCTTCTTACCGTGTCCTGCCTAAGCATGGTTGCAGCATCAGTAACAGACAACTGAGCCTCTGAGGAAAATCCTCAACTGGCTCATTCCTCTGTTACATCATCTGCAGTGAAATAATACATGAGGTGAAGATTTTCAGTCCCCATTCCCAACCCTATAAATCATATACAACACACAACAGATATATGTGTTGTATTCTTTTTTGCCTATCCCAAGGGACAATATCCAACATTCTTTTTATTAATCATTTACATGCTTTACTTTGGAAATGATACTGATATAGAAACAATAACCTCTTCAAATCATACACACCCTCAATCTTTTCTTTCACATTAGATGCAGAAATCATTAACCACCACACTTCTATCCTTAAACATATCATTAGTTTAAAATACTGAAAATGTTCACTTTTGTAACCATGCACAAAGGTGAACATGCTATAAAGAAATGAACAGCATTCTGAGTTATCATCTTTATCTATTTTCCGCATTTTTCTTTTTTCTCATTCTAATGATGATAAACAAATAACATGAAACAATTCTAAAGAATAATTAACATGAAACAGCAGAGAACATACTTGAAACAGCAGAGAACATACTTTTAATTGTCAAGAGGAAATGAAAGTCTAACCTGTCTGTATGGCCGTGCATAGGAGAGTGAAGATCCCTGTGAGGACTGAGAGCTTCGCCGCACCCTCCTGCCACCACCACTGTCTCCATTTGCATCACTATGGTGGTGGTGGTGCGAACATGAACCAGTGTGTCGGTGATGATGATGATGGTGGTGGTGATGACTACTATTGCTCCCACTACCGCCAGTAGTGCTTCCTCCTCCTCCTACACCTGTGGAGCTCGTGGTGGAAGCATTGTGGGCAGATGATCTTCGTGAAGGTCGTGGAGAGGGCACTGGAGATGTCTGAGTTGTGGAGCTGATCACCCTCTTGGATAGGGAGTGTGGTAAAGAGAGACCCTCCGGTGCACCTTCTTTCTTCTGCAATGATCCCAGGCCAGAGGAGCGTAAGTGTGACACCCCACCTGACCACCGCTGCTGCCCCTGAGGTGGTCCACTCTCAGCCCCATGACCCCGAGCCCCACTCCCACTTTCTGGCAGAGATCCCCTAGAGCCACTCCCAAGCCGTGTTACCAACCCTCTTGTCCCACTGCCTATCCCTGGTAGAGATCCCCTTGCTCCTCTTCGTCCAAGAAGTGAACTGTGGGATCTCTGAAGTGACCCTGGACCTGGAACCATGCTAAGGGATGATCGGGAGGAGGATACTGAACTACTGGGTGATACCTTAGGTGAAGGAACTGAACCACTGTTAGAGGGTACTCGAAAAGTTTGTAGAGGACCATTTTTGGGGGATGCTCGCCCAGTGGGGAGTGGACCATTCTTGCTGGCAGCTGCTCGGTGTTGTTGTAGGCCAAGAGAGGGACGGGAGGCCACAGCCGCAGGGATGGACAGGGGAAGCTGCTGGTTAGGACCCGTCACCAACACAACCAACAACCGCCACCCAGGAAAGCCAAAGTCAGTAACACAACATAAAAACAAAATAATATAAGCTAAACAAAAGAAGCAAAATAGAAAATCTGAAAAAATTTAGTAACAGAAAAAGGACAAAAACATAAAAGACAACTACTAGAAATTCCAAGCAAATACATCTAATTCACAAAATAAAGCAAAAAACAGTTAATAGCAGACTAATAAAGCATTAAACCTCTTATCAATTCTAATTAATTTTATTAATTTGTTTATTTATTTTTTCAAAATATATATATATTTATTTATATTTATTATACTTGATTGCTGTTTCCTGCATCAGGGAGGTAGCACCAGGAAACAGACGAAGAAAGACCCATCCCCCCACATACACACATATATACATACATGCACATTACATATATATACATACCAGCATATACATATATACATACATACAAATACACATGCACATACACATATTCACACTTGCTCACTCCCATCCACTCCTGATGCCACCCCGCCCCAAGGGAATTAGCACTGCCACCCCCCGCGCCGGCAAGGTAGCGTCAGGAGACAGATGAATCGGCTACATTCGCTCACACTCAGTCTCTTGCTGTCATGTGTTATGCACTGAAACCACAGCTCCCTTTCCATGTCCAGACCCAGCAGACCTTTCTGTGGTTTACCCCAGACGCTTCACATGCCCTGGTTCAGTCCACTGACAGCACGTCGACCCCGGTATA
>JAYMFT010088510.1:0-14090 GCA_038088735.1 Panulirus argus | reverse complement strand
TCCCTTCCCCTTTAGTCGCCTTCTACGACACGCAGGGAATAGTGGGAAGTATTCTTTCTCCCCTATCCCCAAGGATATATATATATATATATATATATATATATATATATACTGCGTTTCGAGCATCAAACAACGACTACATATAATCAAAGCAAGGGAGCCGGAAAAGCTATTTCTGCACTGACGTATGACATTATGTGTAAAGAGGTTTAAAGTTTATAATGACACGAGTAAAACACGTAGGAAATTTTTATTCCAGTTTCGTGTTTGTAACACAAGTAACAAATTCCTCTAAAAAGTAGGTCCAGCTAGCCACAGGGGTATTTCCGAGTCTCCTTCCTTACAGAGCGTTGTCAGGCTTTGACCCCAAGACAGATGGGCAACTAAAGAAATTTCGAAGTAAGTTTCTGACGTCGTCAAGTCGTACACACCAGTTGCCCCTCTGTTGTGTGGTTGACCTTACGTAGCACAGCTGGGGTTGACCTGACTGGTGGCTTACTCCCAGTCGTGGGCGCGCCTGGACGAGGTCATGAACCCCTCTTATGGGTCCTATTCACCTCATGTCATTGACATACCAAGTGAGCTCTAGACGAGAGCTTATGACAGCCTCCTCCCCCTCTCAATAAGCCCCCAAGGAAACCCCGGCCATCAGACTGGCTACACTCCAGAGATAACAAATAAATTTCACGGTAGTTATAAGTCTTGAGCATTGTGCTCCGACCCTAGGGTGCGATGGCCTGGCCTTTGACCTGACCCTTAGAGATAAGGACAAGAGGCAACGCCTTCATATACCCAAGGGTCACATACCTTCATCTTCTGTGAGTTATTTCCTTTGTTTTTCTATTAAAAATTATGTAAAATAATTTTTCTGAATAAAATATATTATTATTATTAAATACACAGCAATTTTGACTAAAGCAATACAACCTGTGTCTTTGAGAATAATAATTTCCACAGTTCACTCAGTGGACTGAAAGATCCTTAGAGATGACTCCCGTGTACGGTAATGGTGATGGGAATTGACTACCCAGTGTAGGTTGTATGGTAGTCGTGGGGTGATGACTCCCAGTGTATTGTACAGTGCAGTTTTAGCAGTAGGGGACGATGACCCCCATGTTACACAGTGACGTGTTATGGCACTGGCTGGGATAAAGATTGCACAGTGACATGTTATGTTACGGCTATGACTCCTCGGGTGTACAGTGACGTGTGATGCGAGTAGTAGGGCGATGACCTCCCTCCCCCACCCCCCCAGTAAGGTGACGTGATATATCAATGGTGGGGGTGAAACAGTGATGTACAGTGACGTGTTATGGTAGTGGTAAGGGGTTGATGACTGCCCGCGTGTACAGTGATGTGCACTGTTAGTGTTAGGGGGTGATGACCCCCTCACACACAAATCGGTTCCCCTTTTACAGGAGTGGTGAGGATGATGACTCCCCATGTAGTGACATTATGATAATGGTGGGTGTGATGACTCCAGTGTACAGTGACTTGCTGTGGTAATGGTGTGGGGGGGGGGGAGACCCCTGCGTGCTGTGAATATCTCGGTAGTGGTGGGGATAATAATCATCCCCGCGTACAGTGACGTGTTATTGTAGTGGTGTGGTGGTGGTGGTAAAGACTCCTACCATGTACAGTGACATACTATGGGAGTAGTGGGGTGCAAAAACCCTGTGTATACTGATATGTTATTTAGGTGGGGGGATGATGTCCCTCCCATGTACAGTGACGTCTTAAGGTTGTGGTGGGGATGATGACCACTGTGTACACTGAAGGCTTTATGTCAGTGGTAGGATTGATGGCCCATGTACAACTACGTGTTAAAGTTAGTGTTAGGGAAGATGGCTCATCCGTGTACAGTGGAATAACACGGTGATGGTGGAAGCAACGATAAGTCGTCTACAGTGATGTATTGACGATGGTGTTAGGTAATGACCCCCGGGCACTGCGACGTGTTATGTCTGAGAGTAATAACCCTCGAACAGTGACGTGCTAGTGTGACAGTGAAGTGATAACTGTGCCGCCACTTTGCGGTGACGCTTTTGGCAGGCGATAGGTGGTGATGAATCCCCATGTACAGTGACATGTTCGTAATGGTGATGGTGAAGACCTATCCCATGTACAGTCGTGCTATGGAAAGGATGAGTTGATGATTCCCCCTGTGTGCAGTGACGTGTCATAACAGTGGGGAAGATGAAGCCTATGTGCAGCGATTGTGTTTTGGAATTGGTGATGATCTCCCACGTATAAGGAGACATGTACTGGTGGTGGTGATGACCATCACCACGTACAGTGACGTGCTATGGTAAGTGGTTGAGGTGATTACCAACCATATACAGTGAAGTGTCACTGTAGCGGAGGTGTGAGCCTTCCCCGTGTACAGTGACGTGTTACAGCAGTGGTGGGGTGATGACTTTCGTGTACAGTGACGTGTTTTGGTAATGGCATCGCCGGTAACCCCCGTAGTGTGACATGGTAGGATGATGACCACTGCGAATTAGCGTGTTAATGCGGTGATTAGCCTAAAATCCCCATGTACAGTGACGTGTTATGGCATTGGTGGGGATGATGACCCCGTATATAACGTCTTATGGTAGTGGCTGGTTAAAGACTCCTGTGTACAGTGATGTTTAATGGTAATGTAGTGGTGGGTGTGACCCTCCTGTGCAGTGATGTTATGGTATTGCTGAACCTCCTGCACATTGATGTGTAATGGTATTGGTGGGGTTAATGAACAGCGTGTGTGCAGTAAAGTCTTATGGTAGTGGTGGGGTGACGATCTCATGTACCGTGGTGTGTTATGTTGATGGTGATGACCCTACGTACGGTAATGTGTTAGGGAAGTGGTGGGGTGATGACCCCATGTGCAGTGATGAGTTATGGTACTAATGGGGGTGATGACCCTATGCAATGTATTATGGTAGTGGTGGAGGCGATGGCCCCATGCACAGTGGTATGGTGGTGTTAAGGCAATGATCTCATGCAGTAATAAATTATGGTAGTGGTGGAGGTGATGACCCCATGTACAGTGATGTTATGGCAGTGTTGGGGTGATGACCTTCATGTAGTAATTAGTTATGGTAGTGGTGGTGATGGTTCCATGTACAGTAGTATATTGAGGTGGTTTTGGGATGATGTCTCCATGTACCAATATCATGGCAACTGTGATGATGGCCTTATTTAAATTGATATGGTGGTTTTGGGGTGATAAGTCCATGTAATAATATGTTTTGGTAGTGATGGGGGTTGGTGAGGTTCATGCTGGGGTTGGATTTTGGTCATCCAATGGTCATGTATCCTTAATTGCCTCACTGACTGTCCTCACATGAGAGAAATATGAGTATTTACAGTTTCTATAAAAACGTCATTGAGAAAATACCTTGAAAACAAGCAATGACTATTGTGATATTTTTTGCTGGTTTACATACATGAATAATTGTGAAGAGGTAGATAACAGTCATGCCTTATCAGCTGGGCCAGAGATAATTCTGGCAACAGAGGAACAACAATGTGGCATTGTATGCCTGATTCTCTTCCATGTACAGATTGTCATTACAGATGCAGATCTGCTTTTTAGATACAAAACTGATACCCATACCATGGATGGAGTCTCAGATAAGATTTCAACCTTGAGAACTATGGTCTAATGTTTTGGCATGGCATTAAGACTCTTTGGTATCATGGTGTGACTGACAAAGCCTTTAAGGGTCAGGTTGAAGGCTGGTTGTTTTACCCAAATGTTGTACCATAAATCTTAAAGGTCATATCATCATACTCAAAGGGTTAAATTTTTCGGTCGTTGTAGGAGAAAAGAAATATAAGAAGGTTGTGGGCATGTTCTACAACAAAGTTGTGACCTCTTAGGTCATATATGAGACTTCTCATGCAAAGTTGTGTAAGTTTAGATTTGTCAGATCACACAATTAGCACAATCAGAACAAGGTGACACCTGGGTGGTTATACATACAATATCTCAGACAAAGCTGTGTAAATTAAGACCTGACAGGATGCACAAATAGTATACCAGAACAACTGACACCTGTCAAGAAAGGAGAGAAGGCAAAGGAGGGGGAAGCTTGGCCTTCTTAATAAGTATTATCATAAGTATCACGAAAGAGTGCTAAGATGGACTATTTAGACATAACATAATGGGATGAGTAACCGCAGGACAGAAGAGCATACTGGTGTTGACATCAATTAATCATCTATAGAATTTTAACAATCCACAACAAACATACAGTAACAATAGAGGAACAGTCATAATGGAACATGGAGCAGTCGAACAGACATTTCCCAGAGATGGTAAAGTATTAACAGTGGGGGATTCCACTTAACTGTATTAAGAGATAGACTGGGAGAGTTTGGAATCTCATGGTGAAAGGGAGTCATGGAGAAAAGTTTTCAGTGTGTACAGGAAAATCTCCTATAACAGCAAGTCAGTGTACACACTAAGGTGAAAGGGACAGCTACACAATCATGAGTATGGATATTGAAAATATCATATATGATATGCCAATTGGAAAAAATGATCATGTAATGCTTAAGTTTGACTGTGTGGTATGTGAGGATATCAAAAGGGCAGGGACAAAAAATTCAACAATTTCTATGGTAATATATTTGAGGAAATGGAGTTCAGGAGCTAGAAACCAAGGCATTGTGGCTGTGAAATAACAATGATGGAATAGGAACAAGGATACCTATAGCCTTAAATACATAGGGAAAGTTCGGAAAGAGGGAGGAATGGTTCAATAAAAGATGTCTAAAAAGCAAAGGAGCTTCAAGAGATGCTGTGGCAAGTACAGAGGTAGCACTCTAATCAGCCAGGATTTTTAAGGCATAAGATACCAAGGAAGGAGTATAGCAGGACAAGATAAGGCAGAATGTAGAAACTTCAAAAATAACATTGTGGAAAAGGCAGAAGAATATCTAACACTTTCATAAATTCATTGGAAGTAAATTGTCAGTTTAAATGCAGCTAATCAAGCTAAAGAATTCAAGAATTCAGAGGGAACTGTAAAGGATGATGTAAGGATATGTGAGGAAATTAAGTAAAACCTCCAGTTTTTTCCTGGTGGAAGATACTATAACCTCAACACCAGTGAGATGGAATGGTATGGAGGTTTTTGAAAGCACTGAGGTCCCTAGAAAAAACAGTAACATAATACTAAAGGATCTTGACCCATACAAGGCTCATGGTCCTGATGAAACTTCATTTGTGCTGATGATGTGAGCAGATACATTAGACAACATTTTGAGATACCGTAGGAAATGATGTAAGGATATGTGGGGAAATGAATGAAAAGTTTATATGTTTTCCTAATCAAAGACACTATAGTCCCAACACCACTGAAGTGGAATAGGGAGAAGGTTTTAGAAAGCACTGATTTCTGAAAGAAAACATTAACATAATATGAAAGGATCTTGACTCATACAGGGCTCATAGTCCCAATGAAATTTCATCTTTTGTGCTAATGATGTGAACAGATATATTAAACCAACCAACTGGAATACTGTTCAAGATGTCACTAGATAAAGGCAAAATGCCAGTGGAGAGAAAAAGAGCAAACTTCATACCTATCTATAAGAAAGGAGATTGGAAAGAGGTACTGAAATAGAGACCAGACTCCCCGATGAGAGTGGTAAGGCTCTGGAAAAGATAATCAGAAAGCAGGTGGATGATTTTCTACAAAAGAGTAATTACCTAAGTGAGAGATAGTATGGCTTGAAGGAGAGAGTGAGCTCTACCTCAGACAAAAGAGAAGTCTAGGTGGATTGTATGTATGTGGACTGTACTGCACCTGAGGTTGATTAAGATTCTGGATCATCAGGAATGAATACATAGGAGGGTACTCTGATGGACAGATCATTTTAGTGGAAGGGAACACAGGATGCATGTCAATGCCTTCTCAAAATGGGTCAAGGCCACCAGTAGAGTACAACAAGGCTGTTCTGGAACCAACATTATCCTTGATCTATGTGAATGACTAACCAGAAGGTATGTATTCCTACCTGAGTATGTTTGTAGATGATGCAAAGGTCATGAGGGAAGTCAACTTACAAAGGGACCTGGACAGCCTCTAAAGTTGGTCAGATACATGGAAGATGAAATTCAACCAGGGTAAATGTAATGAAAATAGAACAGAGTGAAAGGCCTCAATATGAATATTACCTAGCACGAAATAAGCTTCAGAATTCAGTACATGAAAGGGATTTGGGAGATGACATCATCCCTAACCTGTCACCGGAGTCCCACATTAGGAAAACTGTGAAGGAAACAAACTATCTGCTGAAAAATATGAGACCACCTTTTGAGTAAATGGATAAGGAAATATTTTACAAGAGATGACATCATCCCTAACCTTAACCTGTTACCAGAGTCTCACACTACGAGTAAAGTGAAGGAAACAAACTATCAGCTGACAAATAACAATATAGCTTTAAAGTATATAAATAAGGAAATATTCTATAGGGGTACATCCCTTTTATTAGTAGCATACCTGAGTCAACTCAAACTAGACTTTTGGGTCTCATGCCATTCAACTGTACAAAGTATATAGTTTGATACACCTGAGCTGAACCATGAAGGTCAGTTCAAATGCATCTTCACTTAACTAGGATGTGAATCCTGATAACAGACAGACAGATGGACCAAATGATCCCTATGTGCCTACTATCATGCTAAGCATGGAACACAAAAGAAGTATTTTTGAAACTAAAGAAGCCCATGTTTCAATTCAACATATTGGACATATGTAGAGGACACATGTAAGTGATGTTTGGAGGCTGCAGGTACCTTCTCAAAGCCATTCAACTTGGAATGGAGGAACTGTAATAAAAGCTGGAGGCAAGGTATATGGTAAGACAGTGACAAAAGGGCATGTGAAAAGTAGATAGGAAGATTTTTGGAAAGATATGATTACATAGATCAGATCTTCACTATGTATTTTCGATGAGACATCAGAAATGAAAAATTTTGTATAATTCACTCATACAATCATACTATTAGAGACCCTGCAGCTTCAAAGTTTTGCTTCACATGGAAGCAGCATAAGGTGGGCTTCTCTGGAGAGGGTACTCAACTGTCTGTTTATGATCACACAGTGTTGCCAAAAGTAACTTCTCAATCATGGAGTTACCACTTGTAGGTAGCATCATAAGCATTTATAAAAACATACACATGTACATACACAACATTCACAGTGACAACCCTTATACACAATGTTGGAACAAGTAACACCACACAAGTGGTACCTCTGATGCATAATGCTGGTGCCACAGTTTATGGAACAGGAGAGTAAGAAATGCTTTTATAAAAGTACAATTGATACATACATAAACTCAGCATCAGTGTGAGAATCAAATAAAATTAGGTGATGCTTGAATTTCAAGACAGGAGGTCACAGCGTGTATTAAGGTTTAACATCCTAACAGAAATGTTAAAAAAAATTCTAATGGTTTGGTAGGACATTTACAAACAACAGCAGAATGCATACCGATATGCAATGAATGCTGAAATATGTCACAAAAATCTTGAAAAGTCAGGAAATCTTAATACTCTAAGGATAGATATAGCAAGCAAAATATGAACTCTAGGTGTAGCATGATTTATTAAAAGGAGTGAAGTAATCACAAAACATAAGCTAAAGACAACACAATGGCACCTTGAAGAGTATAAGCAGTTGAGATTTGACTGCAAAGAAGTGGATGTAACCAAATCAAAAATGAAGAAATGGCAAGGTAATATGTAATCATTAAGGGACTGGCAATGAAGTTACAGTGAGTACTACTGGAACAAGAATGCGGTCTAACTAAAAGATCAACTTAAGAAAAGGGAAGACCAAAAGCTAAGCAGAACAATAAGACAGGAGTAAGTGTATGATAGAATGGTGTCATGATAACAGCGTGTTCAGATGTGTTTAATCCTTAAAGTATCAAACCTCAAAATTTTGAGGAATCCCCAGGACTAGAGTTTACCAAAAAGATATGAAAATATTTCAGTCTTCTTAATCAATAAAAATTATCAAGAAAAGTTAAAGAGAAACTGGTAAATTAACCTTTATTGTTAAATTTGGCATACTGTGCAAGCTAAGCTTATCATATATTCGATGGTTTTTGCTGACTCATACACCATCTTTTCTCCACTATCATCATTGTATGACTGATACACAAGACCTCCAAGCTACAATCAAAGCTACCACTTGGAGAATTCTCCCTTACACACCAAATGCAGCCTGTCACCTTCTTGTTTGCAAGTATAAAGTTCTCTGAAAAAATAGTCAATGAAAACTCTACAAGCCATACACATTCCTGCCAAAAGCTCCCCCTTTTTGGAAATGCTTGTTTTTCTGTCTTGGCCAAAGGTGGTAGGTCCCTTACTTCATCAGTCATTAAGGCACTGGACATTTCACCCTCTTTTCTCCCTACTTGCATACACCATACCTTCCACAAAGCATCTTTTAGAGAAGAGAGCCCATTTTCCTTCTTGTCACAGAACAGAGTCCATGAATCTGTTTTCCTGCTTGTCATTTTGCCAGAGCTAACAATTCAACTTCCACTAATCATTATCACTATAATTAGTGCCCCAAAGAATATGTCCAGTCCCTGGACCACCTGAGCACTTTGTATCCTCTTTTGTAACACGGCTCACAGGACTGGTACGAGTGCACCAAGAAACAGCCAATCTTGCAGCAAAAATCAAGTAAAAAGCATATAACATTGCTAATTAGCCACTGACTGATTAAGAGCATATGCCAAGGCCTTACTTTCCCTATCCATGCTATATGATTAACACTAGAATTCTTTCCTGGTGCTAATTCCATTTTTTTTTTTAAAGATTTCAGTTACGCACAAAAGTCCACATCAAGGCTAGGCCTCAATTGAAATATAGGGAGAATTATGAAAGGGAAAGTTGCATTTAACATAAGGCATGTCTACATACCGATAAAGCATACTTTTCAGTTTAAATGACAACAGGAAAAGGCAACCTGTACAAGTGCTGATTGGGTCCCCATACAAACACTGTGCTATATGGGTTACCGTATCTCAAGGATTTTCCCCAGTGCTAATGACAGTTGTTTGGGACATAAGGCACCTCTATATACCAATAATGCACACCTTTAAATTTATATGAGGGTAGGAAGAGGCATGCCATACAAGTATGGCTATGTTCCCATACCATAAACATACTAGTAAAGCTAGGGTCCTTTAGGGGTTAGGGTAAGAGAGTACCTGCAGAGCAGAATGTATGAGATGATGAAAATAACAAAAGGAAACATGATATCATAGTGCTTAAAAAGAGTAATGAAACAAACAAAAATAAAACAAAAAAATAGCTTTAAAAAAGTAAAAAAACTGCAATAAATTATATGAGTGGGGAACAACAAACATTACTTATTGGCAATTTGCAAAACCTTATCAGCACAAGCTTAAAGTTTTAATTATCTAATCCAAAGGACAATAAAATAAAATGAATATAAATATTCTATAATATATATTCAGCAATCTACATAATTCAAGATGGTACAATTATATCAAAACACCTAATCCCAAACATCTGTGTTTCTGAGTGTCTCATACCTCTCTTCCATAGTAACATTTGGAATGATCTTTTGTTTTTCCATTTTCTTTCTCTGTACAAAGTCTATATGTTTTCCCAGTGCTTTAGCATGTCCCCATGACTGGTCCTGCAAAGAATTTTAAATATGTAAAATAGCAATTATCATCTAGTAATACTATACTTTGTCACAGCAAACATGCATATGCAGAATTTTCTCTAACAAATGTTTTGGCTGTAATTCATCTCCATACCTGCAAATTTTATAGATCCATTACAATAACAACATTCCCAACATATGTTGAAGTACTCTACATGTTGGTCTGACTAAGAGATATATGAACCAGGTGTTATTTGTATATACTAGGAAAAGAGAATTGACGAAAATAATGAGGTTTACAAAAACTAGTTCTCATGAGGGGATGCTAGATTGTAAGGCACAAAAAGATAACAGAGACAGGCAGAAGTATGGCAGAAAACTAAGAGTAAAATCTCATCTAAAGGACAAGCTAGAGTCTGAGAATATGTAGCAGACCACTAATTGCCATGATGAAGCATGAATAAGGGTCCATCACAATCATATTTCCACTGGTGATGGATAATCAGTCTGCATCCTACATGTGAAACAGATATTGTACTTCATTTTTTTCTGAAATCAATGCATGAAAGATATAGCGGAGTAAAATCTATACCAAATACTGTAAAATATGAGACCAAAGAAATTTACAATTTCATGACCATAATTGTAATCACAGATTTTACGATCAAGAGACGTGCTAATTCATCATCAATAAAACAGTACTCTTTCCAGCCACAAGTTAATACAAAATCTGTCTACTGTTCCATCATTATTACTTAATCCCTAATCCCATGTGGTAAATAAGTTACATACAGCCACTGAACTAGTTCACACTCCATGCCTAGTGTTTTAAAGTGAACTAAGAACTAAAGTTATAGAAGTTTCCCTTTTTTTTTAACAGCTGATTCAGAATTCTGGACCGACCTTCCCATTCACATCATCTCTGTACACAAAATGAGTACATGACATTCAATCTTGAATCATTCCTCTAAAATCCTCATTTAAAATATCACTAGCCCTAATCAGTGTTCTCTCTACACCTATCCATCTCTTCTACAAGCCTCCTCTTCTAATCTCTACTACAGAGCAGTAATAAATTCTGCTTCCTATGTAGACACTAAGAATTTTCATTATTAGCTTTCTATCACTTGGATTAAAAAAAAGTTTTCATTATCGTCCCAGTCATTAACAGGCTTGATAGCAATCTTGTTAATATACTCTTGTAATCTCTTCATTTAGGATGAAACACAAATCTGTGACATTTTCTTCACTTTCTGCATCTAAAATCTTTCCCTGATCAGCTTTTATACAATGTCATTGACATATTGTTAATTGTTCCATGGCATTTTTTCAGACTTACTTATATCTTTGTTAAATTCCAGCATGCTCTCTTATGCCTATTCATAGATAATACATAGGTTGTTTTGCATGTTCTTGGTCTTCCAAGTCTACTTACGCAACAGTCATCAGTTAGGTTTCCAGCTATAACTTATTACAGAGAAGTAAGTACAACATGAGGGTCATGAAATCAAGCAAACAGAATTACTGGCAGATCCTAGCCTTCTAGGGGTCCCTGAATCTCTTTTTGGGGTCCCTCCACCCTTCAACCATCCCTAAATCATAAGCTCTATGGGGAGCATGGGAACATGCACCAGGAGAAATTTGAAAATTTAGGGTGTCTGGGGCAGTATTTCCTACTTTCAAAAGGCTGCCACATTACAGTTTGTACTAGGTGGCCCCCTTTTTCTTCATAGATTAGTGATTTTTTTTACAAAAGAAAATAAAACATTAACTCTTAACATATACAATACATTTACCAAACTCACCAAGGTAAGGTAAGGATGACGCAAGTAAAACATGTTTTGCTCTTCTACTTGAAGCCTTTTAGCACAATTTCCAGTTTCTAGTTCTGTTACCTTTGGTATCTTTCGGTGCTTCCTGAAAGAAAGGTTTTCAACTCTTTAGATTTTTATAATGAACTTTGTATCATGGTGCCCATACTATCAAACATTTAAACACATATACAGATCATGCTAATCTTTTATTGGAAACCGTTTGATCTTTTCAACAGCAGTGATGAGCAAGCACTAGCATAAAGTATTTTGTAATATGATGACCACCTATCAGCTCCAAAGACAAAGAAAAATAGGAATTTCTTATGAGAAATAAGTACCGCAGGGTAGCACATGATAGTACGTCTTCCTTAAGAAGCTGGACAATCCTGCCCTTTTTTCTTAACTGTTGGGTCAGGATTGGGTCCCCAGTTCTGCATCTATTCCCCAGAAAAGGTATATATTGCCTCATATGAAAGCAGCAAGCTCATGATCACCTTCAACAAAAGATGCAAGTCAGTGTGGGTAAATGAAGTCAGAATAAATGACGAACATGAAAGGTTGTAAATGTAAACAATTTTAGAATTAGAAAATTACATAAAGTAAGGGTTGTGCAGACTAATGCTGAGAGGTAGTGGGCCCTTGAATGAAATGGAGACAAGGTGTGAAATCAGGCAAGGTTATACACGAAAATGGGGTGGCAATGAATTTGGACGGATGGTTTAAAAAGATTTTTGTCATCATAAGATTATTAGATGCAAAAGTTTAAATGTGAAATGTATAAATGTCTGTAACAGTTGCATGTGCAGCAAGTAGATATGAGAAGGCTAAGAATGCCATCTAGAAGAAACACAAACACACACATACACCCTTGCATAAGCTGGGTACACATTTATCAACCAAATGACAGCCACACCCAGGATTCATATTCATGCAGACTCAACCCTGTGCAGCCCCCTGCTGATTCATGGTTGGCAATGCTAACCACTAAACCACAAAGGCCCATACTGGGGGTGCTTGAATGGATGGTCAGGGTACTGAGTGAAGGAGGGAGTGAAAGGTGAGTTATGGTATTGCAGGTGTAGATGACAACAGTATAAGGATATGTAGGCTGTAAGCATCAGCAGGTATGATGGCTGCAAACACATATTCTAAGGGCAAAACGTAGCCAAAGAGTTAAAGTTCCAGGCATCAGAAATTTGCATTGAGATCACTTATGGAGTATCTCATGCAGCAAGAGTCACTGTACGTGAAAGTGAAGCAGGCAAAGTGTGGACAACAAGGTCCACCCATGGTTTGCTCTGTGAATCTTCTCAACAATGCCATGCTGGATTCCATCAACCTGTGGTTGTGTAACACTTGCTCATTTTGCAAAACGAAAGTATGGAAACTCAAAACTTGCAACCATAGTTGATAGAAAGGTATACAATACTTAATGAGAGTATATCTAAAATACTAAATGAGTGTATATCTAAGAGCATGGTTGGCACTACCAAGATAAGCAAATAATCTCTAAATTCAAGCATGAATCTTTCTGGTGCATTCTGCCAACTTCATTTATTGATATTTTGGTCTTTTATACAGATGGAATAACTTATTCTGGTATATCAAGAGTATTATCATTAGCTTTAAATAATGAATTAATTTCTTCTGCAATACCATAGTAATATTTAGAGAATAAAATAACTACTGCAGAACATGACTAGAATCATTATATTCTATTGAATTGAATCATTATATTCTATTGAATTATATTATAAATACATTGTATCAACTCAGTAGTGTAACGAATCCACCGGAACCACTTAGAACACGTGCGTCCGTTTTTCATCTAAAGATCACGATACCAAAAATATTATCGGCTTAATACCGTATGACCCACCATTTCAGATGCCTTAGCAAATCAAACTTTAGAGAAAAAAAAAATTATTCTCCCTACAATATGCTATTACTCGAGTATGAAATCAATAAGACTGAGATATTCCCCCTAACCTTCATAAACCCACATCACTGTATACTCACCCTCCATAGATATTACCGTTAGGCATTTTCCTAAATAATAACAAAGAAGCAAGCCTCATGTTTACGTCCCTCTCAGACAGGACTTATGTAGCCGAGTGTTTCCAACGACTACTTCTCCCAGCGAACACAGCTGCTTACGAACACCTGCCAATCTCCGATTCTCTCTAGCAGATTTAGCTAAACTTCAGTTACTTCATTAATATTATGGATTTCTTTGAACAATACCTTTTTATTCAGTTATAAAATTTGAAGATATTCATATGTATCTGTAATCGAAGGTTGTATTCTACTCTGTTTTTTCACTATACAGAAGGGTATCTGTTAAATCTTTACAATCAGTCGCTCTAACGAAAATCTATTTTTATGTAATGTACTATTTTGCTTCTCAGGAATACAGGCTAAGAGCTTCCTGCAATTTTGTAAGTTTTTATACTGATAACTGCATTACATAACCGTAGAATTACATGCAACCGCAGTCTGCACACAGATACTACGTCACACGCAGTTATAGTAGCCAAGATTATGTAATAGTTATATATATATATATATATATATATATATATATATATATATATATATATATATATATATATATATTTTT
>JAYMFT010088488.1:0-14090 GCA_038088735.1 Panulirus argus | reverse complement strand
CCCAGGGATAATATATATATATATATATATATATATATATATATATATATATATATATATCAGAAAACAAATCAGGATAAATGTTTAATTCAAAAGCTGATAATCATTCACTAAGAAATATCATTGATTTCATTTTGCAGTGATAGTATACTATGAAGAGATAAAAAACATAGCTGGAGAAGCATGAAAATGATGAATAATTTTAATCCTAAAATAAGAAATAAATTGAGAGTGGAAAGAGCTGTGAAACAGTGAGGTCACCAACTAACTGTTTGGTGAAACACTTCTAGAAATCATCAGAACGCCTACTAACTTTCTCTGGCAGCCACTATTTGACATAACTTCAATTGTTATACAACCAAAATTTATTAACTATGATGTCATTTATTGCATCCTGCCACCTGGTGAACAAAGATTGTCCACTGTCCTACTATGTTTCTTCAATTTGTGCTGTTTTCCCTCAGGTCACACATCCCAAAAGAGTATTTTTCCTCTCGTTTTACATATCATTGAATAGCTCTTTTCAGCACCACGATATGAAATATATTGAACAGAACACTAGAACAGCACAAAAGATCTGTTTGAAAAGATTTCATGGTAACTCGGTAAAAACAATATAAAGGTCGTTAAATCTGATCTGAATTCTTGAGATGCAGTAGCACACACTGGCACATCTTTCCTCATGTAACGACAGTGCAATAATCTGGTTGGAATCCTTTCTTGTAACAGTATTGTTTTTACTTATTTTGTACAATGTGGGATATGATTCCCAAACAGAATTATATATACTTGATATACCTTTTTTGTTTTACATTTCTAATGATTTCACAAGTAAATCTAAGCAATGTAATATCCTGTTTAATAAATAGTATATTAAAGTGAATAATTTTGCTAAAGAGTGAATGACTTGCTTACATAGATGCTTAATTTTTTTTGTAAGGTTTAGAATTATAGCTATTTCCCTATATTGTAAAATAAGTATTTGTAGTTGTGATATGAAGCTGGTATCTTTTTCTTATGCAGATGTGCTGGAGTAGGATGTCTCAAGAATTTCTCAGGAGGATTGCCTTGGAGTCCAACAGTAAGAAAGTTGGAATATCCATCATTGTTGTCAAGGAGCAGTGAGGCTCTTTCTTCCATGAAACAAAAATTTCCTGGGAGTGTTACATCTAGATTGATGAGTACAAACAGTGTCCAATATGAATACCTCCTTGTTAGTGTTCAGCATGGAGTGCGGACCATCTCTTTTAATAGACCTGACAAGAAAAATGCTATTAATGAAAAGGTGTGTTTGGAAATTTGATAACTTCTGAATTTAAGTTATCATCATAGAAGGCATATATTATATGTACATCATTAGCAATCATAAGTAGTAAACCTGTTGTGGTTGGTTACCCATTAACTTGAGAAACATTTAGGGATTGCCCTCTCTGCCAATGATGGTTCTTCTCCTTGTTATTCCTTTCCTCATCATGTGGACAGTCAAATCTCAGTATTTTAAACATTATTAACTTGAATTTCTATTTCTCCCCAGTTGACTTTGCACAGGGATTAAATGATTAAGCATAACCAAGAGTACTTAAAAAAAAAAAAAGTTGAAATATGAATAGAAGAGTGTGTCTTTACTAAAGAATGCCTTTATTGAAAGACAGGGCTAACTATAAGTTGTGTTATTGAAATTTTAGAAAATGATTTTTAATGAAGTTTTACATACTTTGATACAAAGTGTAGATTTGTGTTAAAATATGTGCCTGCTTTTATAACTGTTGAAAATTTTTAATGATTATTTTAGGACCAGAATGTGTGTGCTTTACAATCTAACCACACCTTGAACATATCAGATATTAGATGTTTGAAAAGAAATTATCATTTGAATATTCATTGATAGCAAACCTGTTTAAAGCAAGGGAAAGGCTTTCAGAATATTTACTGGCACCATCTTTGGGTGAGAAAAGGATAGCCCTTTTGAAAAACAGAATCATAAGTGGTTTACATGAATGTAGCAGTTAGTGTATAGGAAATGGACTTTAAAAGATATTACTGGGGAAATCAGACTACAGGTAGATGTTATCAGAATTGAGAGAAGCTGAACTTGTGGGTAAAACCACATTTACTCATCCCAAATGTTTCGATACACACATTAGGTAGAAGTAGTCGTTAAGAACATTAGGTAGGAGCCTCTGTAAACACTGCAGATTTTTTCATCATGGACTACAGCCTATCTAACTTAATGATGATGAACATGAATTTCTGTAAATAATCAGTTCATTAGAAGCATGCTCAGCATTTTTGCAATTACTAACTGGACATCTTGCTCTAATCCAGATGTTTGATGAGATTGTAGCAGCCCTTCAGGAGGCTGCCAATGACCCTGAAACTATCATCACAGCTACAACAGGGGTAGGCAATGTTTACTGTGCTGGCAGTGATAAAAACAACTTTGCTGATTTCACCATGACTCAGATCCGAGATCTTTTGACCAGGTCAGTTTAAAGAAAACTTATAGTGATAAGTGAATGACTAATATTACACACAAACACATTCACACATCAAAGCTAAAGACTAACCTATTCTTCCCAAATGGGTAAATGATAGCAAGGAGGGATAGAAAAATAAAGGAGGAGGGGGACTGGTTCTCTTTATAATATGTACCATTAAATTCCATAAAATGTTAATAATGACACCTACAAACAGCACATAATGGGTAAGACTGTGTTAGGAAGAAAATGTATAGAGGTGCTGTTAGTGTGGAACTATAGGAACCCTTATCACATGTACATTTTAAGCGATGAAGGAGCAGTCAGTATGGTGAAGGAGACAGCAGGATGGTCACTTTTTGAAGATGATAAATTATTTGTAATGAAGTTCTTCACTAACATAGAAATGGACTGGGATAACTGATGCTTATCGAGACAGGGAGTCATGGAGATAAAAGGTCCTTGAAAGTGTACAGGAGAACTTGTCTAGGCACACATTAGCATGGAAATAAAGCATATCAAATGTGAAGTTCCCAAAAGAAAAGGTATATAGTACTTGATTTGACTATGTTGTTAGGATTGCACAAGAAGGGGATTAGCTGAAGCACAGGACCCTCAGAGGAAATACAGTTGAGTAAAATATATAGACTTGAATAGGTTCTTTGGGAGTGTAGATTGGGTAAGGGAGTTCTATATCAAGAATAAGAACCATTGCTGTACTGTTAGGGTTTCCTGAAATCTACTTCTGTACAGAATAGTAAAAGCATGGGTACCATGGGACACTAATAAAAGAGGAGTGAAAAGTGATATGGTTCAACATAAAGTACCAAAAACTGACAGCTCTGGGATGTACTATGGAAGAGTTATAAACATCGCTTCAACTGGTGAGCATTTGAAAGATACAAGAGAGCAAAAGAATGAGTACTGCAGGGTAAAGAGAGAGGTAACTTTTTTACAGTGAAGAATAATACAACACCAGTATTAAAAAGGTGGGAGGGGACAGAAATCTTAGAAGGCATAAAGATTAATAGAAATTATATAATCATCTTGTTAACAAAATAACCCATATAAGATTCATGTACCTGATGAAGTCTCCCCATGTGCTGAAAGATGTGGAGGTTTGCTACATTTCTTGAAATACTGTCCATTTGGGTACTACAGGAAAGAGTAATTCCAAAGACGTGGAAGAGGGCAACTGTTGTAGCTACATATAAGAGTAGAATTTGGGAAATTCCTCAGAACTACAGGACAGTGTCTCTAATGAATGAATTTGGTAAAGCAGTGGTAAAGATGATAAGAAAACAAATGAGCTACTACATAGCCCACTTGAACCTGTAATCAGTAGGAAGAAGGCAACACTACCTCTTCAGCTGAAGCTGGACATGTGAGGGCATTTGGATCACCATCCAGAGGAATGTTGATGACAGTAATGAAGCAGGTGTATTGGAACTCATTGATTTGCATAACACCTAGAAATAGTTGCAAGCATATCATCCATGAGGCGAAGCATTCCTTTATTCAAAGGAAGTGCAATACCTTTCCTCGTCATCCACTGAAGGTCTTTCTGGTCTTTATCTAAGAGCATCTCTGACAGCTTCTGTCACTCTACCTTCCCTTCTCTTATCTGCTCTGACGGTATTATAGTTGTCTGTCCCTGATATTGTTAGAGTTGTGGAGACAAAACTTTCAAGAGTTGAGATCTAACTTAATCTGATCGGAGGGATATGTGATGCTTTGAAATATGGCAGGAGCTTGGAGAGGTTGAGAGCACTGTGTACTTCCACCATGGTTTTTGCTGGGTAACCGAGCCAGGTAGTTATTTCTGTTTGCTAATTAAAGTTAAGGGTTACATCTAGCATCTATACATGGCTCGTGTCAGTAAAGGAACTACTAGTTCCTTCAAATGTGGATAGGAAAATTAACACTGTGCTCTTTGTGAAAATAGTTTAAGTAGACTTAAAAGAATACCTATTTTTTTTTCATTTTAGTCAAAAGCCGCATGGATGATGGATGAATGCAAATGTATGAGTACTTTTATACTTCTTATATTGTTTAAAATTTGTGTAAACCTTGTATACCAACCTACATAAACAATGAAATATTATTTTATTGTTGGAGTGTCAGTTGTTAATGCAAAGGCATGAGTACCAGGATTCTTAGTCAGAGCTAGAATTAAAAGTCAGTAACTGGTAATCATTCTTAGCTACTCCATTCACTGAATAATGAATCAGATAAAAATAATTTTTGATGTATAAATGTATTTGGAAAATACGTAAGAAAAATCAAACTTCCTGTGTATCAATTAAGTTTGCATAAGCTATCACACTTTTATGATAGCATACTTCTCTTTTGCAGTGTTTCTCAAACCAGGTTTATACACAGTGTCACAGTCCTTGTAAACTAGATAGAAATAATAGAAATGGTGCATAAAATAAAGATTTTATCTAGATAAAATCCAGACAAAATTTTTTGGATATCTGAAGTTTCCCTAATTCAGCTTCTAAATTTTTGATATTATAATTATGCTGCATAAGAAACATTCATATACACTTCTGTTAAGTAAATCTAAAAAGTGAATTACATCATTTTAACAGGATGCTTTTATATATTACTTCATAATCAGAAAAGTACATATATATGAAAAAAAATCCAATATCATATTAGCACTGTTGATATTAAGTTCCCCTTTTACTGTGTTAACTTTTGAAATGATTTCATTCTGAAATATCTGTTATCATTTACAGACATATGGCAGCATTCATTGATTTCCCAAAGCCCTTAATTGCAGTGGTGAATGGTGCAGCTGTTGGAGTGGGCAGCACACTTTTACCATTGTATGATGCGGTCTATGCTACTGAAAAGGTAAACATAATACATTTCACCTGCAGTACTTGCCATTTATATTATATTTCACTATGAATATATATTTATTTATTTATTATATTTGAATTGCCATTTCCCATATTAGCAAGGTAGCAAGAGGAAACAGACAAAGAAAGATACTCCCACTCACATACACATATATGCACATACACATATATTAAGGTTTCTGCTCCTACCCCTTTTAGTTGCCTTCTTCAACAGGCAGGAGATATATTGGTCATTTTTTTCTTTTCCTGTCCTCAAGATTTCTTGCTCATACACTGCCCATTTGTAGATAACGATATCTGTTAAGCCAGAACCCTTTACTGGATGACAGTGCACAAATATATAGTTTGAAAAAGTTCCTGATCTGGAATATACAGTGTAAGGATTGTTGAATACAGGAGACTGGTCATATGTAATGAAAGATACTCAGCTATAAAAGCAGTCAGTATTGTCCTATATCCTCCCTACAGGCATTATTCTTCACCTCATTTTCTGATCTGAGGATAAAAGCCTAAGGTTGTTCTTTTTTCACGTTCCCTTGCTACAGATGCTTCAAACATTTTCCTTTATCCACCTTACAGGCAGTTTTCTTCACACCATTTTCTGCTCTAAGTATAACAGCTGAAGGTTGCTCCTCCTTCACTTTCCATCGTCTAATGGGGCGTGGGAAAGCTGCAGGAATGCTTCTGTTTAATGAGAAGGTAACTGAATCTGACAGTATTTTGTTATTTTCATGTCAGTTATGTTGTTTTGAAATGCAGTAAAAAAAATTAGTGAAAAAGACAAAAGCAGCACTGACTGACCCATGTTTTCCCCTTCATATATTAGGTAATGGCAACAGAAGCATGTAAGCTTGGCCTTGTGACTGAGGTATTCCCAGATGCTGCTTTCCAAGATGAAGTGTGGGCCAGGCTCCATGCCATGGCCAGACTGCCTGTAAAGTCCCTCGTGTACTCAAAAGCTCTTACTCGTGACTTGTACAAAGATGTTCTTCATCAGGTAAGACCCATAGTTTGTTGGTTGAATATTTTGATATAATGAGTCTATCATTAAATATCTATCATTAAATAGGGCTGTGCTGTGGGATGAACATTAGTAACCTTAAATCCAAGTAGTGTGACTGCATGAAGGAAAATCACCAAGATGTAGATCCAGTGAGTAACAGGGATTATTGAAAAGTATTTAATATTATGTAATTCTAATGTAGGATTTGACCCCTAAAAATTGGCACTTGTATTAATTACAACAGAACATAAAAGCCTGAATGAAGAGATTGATAGTGACTGAATTCATCAAACAGCAGACAAATTGGTATGTTGTAATGTATGTGTGAACCAAGTCCATGGGGAAATGTGGATTTAGGTGAAATTGCTAGCTGTTTTATTCACTTTAACTGAGGACAATGATGTGAACACTTTGTAATAACTGTGGAGGACAAAATGAGAACATCAACATGGTTCCTGCCTATCTGAAGGCAATCCATTACTGCAGATTTAACAAAATCAAACATAATTTCTTGGCACCTGGCCATTCTGTCTACCCTTTAATAGGAATTTTGGCCATATTGAAAAAATAGCCTCAACACTGGGGAGATGGAGTGGGGAGAAGTTTTGGAAATCATTGAGATATCTAGGAATGATATAAAAAGAAAGCTTAAAGGACTTGACCCATACAAGGCACATGATATTGATGAAATTTCATCACATGTACTAAAGAGATGTGCAGATATGCTTGATAGATCAACTGAATCACTGTTCAAGATGTCACTAGAGAGAGGCATAGTGCCAAGGGAATGGCAAAGGGCAAACGTCATACCTACACATATAAAAAAGGAGACTGGGAACAGGCATTGAACTACAGATTGGTCTAATGAATAAGTATGGTGTGTAAGGTTTTGGAAGGGATTATTAGAAAGCAAGTTGATGACTTTCTGTGGAGAAGAAATTTCCTAAGTGAGAGACAGCATGGTTTTAGGGAAAGAAGGTCATGTGTAACTAACCTCTTAAGAGTTTTACAAGTGAGTGAGATCAGGATGGCTAGGTAGATTGCCTGTATCCAGACTATCAGAAGGCATTTGACACTGCACGACATAGGAGCCAGAATAAGAAGCTGGATCACCAAGCAGAAATAAAGGGGAAACTCCTTGGCTGGATAGATTATCTCAGTAGGAGGGAACAAAGGACACATATCACAGAAGCCTTTTCTAAATGGGGTGAGGTTACCAGCAGAGTGCCACAGGGTTCGGTTCTGGAACCATTACTCTTTTTGAATTGTATTAATGACTTGCCTAAAGGTATGGAATCCTACCAGAATTTGTTTGAAGATGATGCAAACATCATAAGGGAAGTGAAAAGCATGAAATACTGTATCAGTATACAAGGGGACAAAAACAGACCCCAAATTTGGTCTGAAATGTGGCTGATGGAATTCATCCCCAGCAAATGTAAAGTAATTAGGTTGGGACAAAGCCAAAGATGGCCTTAATACGATTATTTCCCAGCAGGATATAAGCTTCAGGATTCTGTGTGTGAGAGGGACTTAGGAATAGAGGTTGTCCCATACCTGTTGCCAGAGTCCCATGTTAGGAGAATACTGCAGTTAAGAAGACAAACTGTCTGCTGGCAAATAGCAAAATAGTTTTCAAGCATATGGATAAAGAAATATTTAGAAAGCTATTCATATCCTAAATAAGGCCAAAACTAGAATATGCTTCTCAGATTTGGTCAACACACCTAAAGAAGCACAAGAAACTCATTGAAGTCTAGAGGAGGGCAGCAAAGATGGTACCAGAATTAAGAGAGCTAAGCTACAAGAGAAGGCTGGAGGTATTAATTTTACTCAGCATGGAAGAGAGAAGAGTGAGGGGTGACCAAATCACAACTTTCAAGTTTTTAAAAGAGATCGATAATGTGGATGGTGGAAAGTACTTTGAAAAATGTAGTAATAGAGTAACCAGAGGACATAACATGAAATTAAGAAAGAAACTTTTAAGGATGTAAAGAGATACTTTCATAGTATAAGAGTGGCAGATGAATGGAACAGGTTGATTAAGGACTTGTTTAATGCAGACAGCATACATAAATTCATAAGGTTGTAAGATAAGAGAGAGTGTTCAAGAGATGTGCCTCTACAAGTGTAAAACTCTGACCCATATATTACAAATAGGTAGTAAGTAATTAACTGGAATTTTCCTCCTTGCCTTCTGCATCTCTTTTCTGTGCCTTTGGTGTTCCTGAATTACAGTACTAAAGGAGTTTATGTCAACTGCATGGCCAACCTTGCCCTAGAGAGTATATGGGTGCTTGGTATGGTTGGGTCTTTTTAAATTGAAAGTTAACTGTAACTTTGTTTTGACTATTCAGGTACCATGGAAACTTTAACCATGACATATCCAAGATACTGGAAGAACATATCCTGAAAGCATCATATTAGTAGATTTAATCACTCATCCCACAATGTAGGTTTTCTTTGTTACAGGTGAACATTGAGGAGTGTAAACGAGTGACTGAGTGCATTGTAAGACAAAATTACCCAGATAAAGAGGGGATCCAGGAATTCATTCGTACCAATTGGCAGTAATGGAATTTTCAATACATGTCATATTAGTTAACTTCATTGAGCTACAGTATTTTAGAAATGTTATTATCTACTTGCAACTGTACCTACTTTGCTCATTGTATGTTTAGGCTGCTGATAGGAAGGTATTCTCTTCCTTTTACAGCATTAGAGTGAAATAAAGAAAGATGTTTGTATGGTCTCCACTGTTTTATTATTGCATTTCAAGGGAGTGGTCATGAGTCCACTAACTAACTTGTACACCATATGAGAAGGATATTCTACCCCCTAGAATAATGTGCTTGCTCATGTTCATCAACTGAGGTCATATCATACCTTGCTTTACCAATAGATTCAACATTTTCTTTTCTAGGGCATTCTTTTTTTTTTATACTGAAATGTTCTACTTTACAGTTAAACTGGAAAGTTCAAACAGTAGAATGTATATTTATGAATATTACTATTTTGATATGTATAGTAATCTGTATATCTGTGGTTTCAATACTTTACACATGACAGCTAGAGACTGAGTGTGAGTGGATGTGGCCATTTTTGTCTGTTTCCGGGCACTACTTTGCTGATGCAGAGGGTGGCAATGCTGTTTCCTGTGGGGCGGGGTGGCACCGGAAATGGATGAGGGTGAGCAAGTATGAATATGTACATGCGTGTATGCATGTGTATGTATATATGTATATGTTGGTATGTATATGTATGTATTGTGCATATATTTGCATGTATGTATATATGCCTGTATGTGAGTGAATGGATCTTTCTTTGTCTGTTGGCACTGCCTCACTAATGCAGGAAACATATATATATATATATATATATATATTATTTTTTTATTTATTATACTTGATTGCTGTTTCCCACGTCAGCGAGGTAGCGCCAGGAAACAGACGAAGAAAAGACCCATCCCCCCGCATACACACATATATACATTCAGGCACACATATGCACCGTACATACATATATACATACCAACATATACATATATACATACATACACATACACACATGTACATATTTAGACTTGCTCGCCCCCATCCACTCCTGATGCCACCCCGCCCCCCGGGAAAATATCATTGCCAAACATATTCACCTTTCCATGGTTTACCCCAAATGTTTCACATGCCGTGGGTCAGTCCACTGACAGCACATCGACCCCAGTATACCACATCATTCCAATTCACTCTATTCTGTGCACACCTTTCACCCTCCTGCATGTTCAGGCCCCAACCGCTCAAGACCCCTGAGGACAGGAGAGAAAGAATACTGACCACATATTTTCTGCGTGTCACAGAAGGCAACTAAAGGGGTGGGAGCAAGGAGCTGGAAATCCTCCCCGTCTGTTTTTACTTTTCCAGAAGAACAGAGAAGGGAGCCAAGTGAGGATTTTTTCCACTATGGCTCATTCATCTGATCTTAACGCTACCTAGCGAATGTGGGAAACGGTGAATACGTATAAAAAAATGAAATACATATACATATGTTTGGTAGAATGGCCATGCTACAATTCATCATAATCATTTCCAAAACATCATCAATATTCTCACCTTGTACCATGAGGTAAGGACAGCCATATTATACTGACCCCTTCGGAGAGAAGGTTGGTCAATGACCTCATCTACTAGTTCAGGATCTGCCACATCATTCTGACCCATGAGTTGTGAGATCATCTTATAAACTGCAACTCTGTGAAAGTTAAAGCTAGATGAAAGAGCAGATACATCTCCTTACAGCAAAATAATTTTGGTCTTTTTTCATGAAACATTCAGCTGAAGCAATATATATGTTATCAAATTCAACTATCACTTCTTTCTCTCTAACAGAAAGAGGTATTTAGGAGAAATCTATTGGTGATTTGTTTCCCTCACCTAACAGTGGTGCAGTCTCGACTTCGTAGCTGTGCAATATGTGGGGTCACTCCATCCACCAGAAGGCGAACAATGCTCCCAAAAATTGCATCATGGTCTGGCATATTAACACCTGTCACCAAGCATGCTGTGGGAATGTCACCTTGACCTTTAAGGAACTTGACACCCATTTCAGAGGCACTTTGCATGTAGTTATTCCTTCCTGCATTTCTGATGAATTCAATTAATTCTTGGAACACCTTGGCATGAATATTGTTTTGAAGTTTCTGAAATGATCAGACAAAGAAGAGATGTGGTCTAAGATCATAACTTTCCAGATGGGTGTTATTCTCCTACATGCTACATTTCCAATGAGTGCAACTTTCCAGTAATGTATGAAAATGGTAAATGGTCCTTTATTATTAATTTTTTTATCAAGGCAGAACCATGAAGCTTCCATATCTGCCATTATCAGTTCTTAAAAACACCATATGTAGCAAGGATAAAATGAAGAAAAATGAAAATAAAGTGACAATGGTCTGACATCTGCAGGATGCATCAACTTCCTCAAGCATATCAGATTTCTTACACCTTACAATCATAACAATGAACAAATTTTACTACAAAGGACACGAAGGGCCAGATTTACAAGAATGCTACACAGCACTGCATTGTCAACTCGTAAGCACTCATCAAAAACATCATATATCATCATTATATATCTTTATATGTGCTTTATAATAAATACAAACTCATACTGTAATGATGGATGAACTAAAGAGTGTGAGAAAAACTAAATGGTTCAAATTAAAGGAACACTAAGCAGCCCTGCACTGCCAGCTTGTAAGCACTCATCAAAAGCCATTTTTTTCTTGTTTTTTCAACATTTGAGGCTTCATTCCCAGACAAAAGTCCACAACAAGGCTGGGCCTTAATTGAAATATAGAGAGGATTATGAAAGGGAAAAAGAAGAGACAAGGGAAAGTATCTATGAATTTTGGAGGAAGTGAAAAACCTGTCTTTTAGAATGTGCCAGGTCATAATTATTAAGATAAACATGAAAGGGATGAGAGTTCTACAGCTTTGAGGTGTAGGGAATAAAACACATATCAAAATGACCAACCCTTGAGTTGCCAACAGCCACACAGAAATCATGTGACATAGCAGCTTGCCGAGTATTGCAAGGTCTAACTAGTACTGGAGGCACACAAGCACCCAGCTCTTGGGAGAAAAAACCAAAGTAATACCTACAGAAGAGGAAACACAAACCAACTTTGTGGGGTTGGGCAAGAGGGTCAAGTTTTGAAGCTAGCCTTGGAGAATTTATAACTCGGACCCTCCTTGACTCAACTCCTTCAAGTAAGGATGCAGACTTAGGACCACCCCTGATGCGACAGCAATACTTCATACAAAAACGAATCAGTCCTTTGCATAAATAGAGCAACTGTTCAGAAGAAAAGAAATTTTAGCATCTAAACAGGACTCCCACTTTCTCTTAGCTATTTCTCGGCAATATGGAGTTCCAAGAAAGAATGAATGTTACAGTAACACCCAAGTAGGTTCAATGAGTCAAGAGGTGGAATCACAGAACCATGAAAGGAGAAAGACAAGAGCTGTTAGGAGCTTTTGATGGAGATGGGCAGAAACTGAGTCCTGAAGGCATTAAACTTAACTAGAT
The DNA here is from genome assembly GCA_038088735.1 of Panulirus argus. NCBI lineage: Eukaryota > Metazoa > Arthropoda > Malacostraca > Decapoda > Palinuridae > Panulirus > Panulirus argus. The sequence goes on along the minus strand of JAYMFT010088488.1, from coordinate 1,656 downwards.
TTCATCTTCCCCAATGAGGTATCCTGTCCAAGTCTGACTTTACTGAGGATGCTATGTCAAGATGAGATGAAGATCAAGTGAGAGAAGGAACAGAACTGAAGGATGGGAATGAATGCAGTGTTGAGTCATCAGCATACGAGTTCAAGTTGTTATTTGTGGAAGGGAGGAAAATTGTTGATAAAAAGTGTAGGGGGCAGGACAGAACCTTGAGGGATGCTGCTGTAAAAAAAAAAAAAAAAAAAAAGGGGGGGGGGGAGGGACTGATCCATCAACAACTATAGAAATAAATCAGCTGGAGAGGAAGCTAGATATGGAGGAGGAAAGTGAGGGAGGGAAGCCAAAAGAGGGGAGCACTGAGGTGAGACCTTGATGCCACACCCAGTCAAAAGCTTTGGATAAGTCAAAGGCAACTACACAAGACTCCCAAGAATCCTTCAGGGATGATGACCAGATAATTAGTAAGACAGGAATGAATATCACCAGTGAATCTTGTCTTACGGAAGCCATACTGGTGATCAGAGAGAAGATTGTGAGATTCAAGGTGTCTAAGGATATGTGAGCTTAGGAGGAATTCAGAAACTTTGGAAATAGTAGACATCAAAGCAGCTGGACGATAGTCAGAGGGGTTAGAATGGTCACCCTTTCAGTATACGGGGATGGATGCCTTACGTTACCATAAACCTTGCTTGTGTCTTGTCAGAAACGCTTTTCAGACAGTCCGAAAAGAAATTATGGGGAGGAGCATAGAATTAGTAAGAGGAGCATTAGGGGGTGAAGGAATGTTACAGTCATCCAAATTGTAGTTAGAAAAGCAATGGGAGCCTAAGAGAGGTGCTTTGTCTATGGCAAAGACATCTATAGTACAGTCAGAATGGAAAAGTGAAGGAAAGGTAGAGCTAAAGACCAGGAACACCCATCAGCGGATGACAAAGAAAGGTTATCGCACTTCCTATGAATAAAGGAACACTTTGCCTCATGGATAATGTATTTGCAATGATTACGTGCAGTGATAAAAGCTGACTGGAAGTCAAAGGAAGGAGAGCTTTTCCAAGCCTGATATGCCTGATCCCTTACTGGAGTGGCCTACACATAGGAACGGCTGAACCAAGGATCGGAAGAATGGGTCATCTTGGAGGAAGTGGGGATAAATGCTTTCATTCCAGCAAGAACAACCTCTGATATGCATTTAGCAGAGACAGAAGCATCTCCATGTAAGAGATAGTACTTTACCCAAGGAAAGTAAGAAAAGACATTAAGTAAGTTATTCCAGTCACCTTTGTTGAGGTGCCAATGTCTACGCTTAGAAGAGGCTGCTGGAGGGAGATGTGCCGTTAATGTCAATATATTTACGAGAGTGTGATCAGATGAACCAATTGGGGGTGAGACTGTGCAGTTACAGTATGATGGACTAAAGGGGAAAAACGGATTAGTCACAGCAGTCCGGAATATAGGTAGGGTGGGAGATAATTTGCCCTAAATCCTTATCTGCCATTCTATCATCAAACACATTCAACAATCCTTCAAAATGCTTACTCCATCTCTTCCTCACTCCATCACTACCTGTTATCACTTCCCCCTTGACCCCTTCACCAATGTTCCCATGTGTTCTTGTGTCATTAGCACATGATTTACCTCCTTCCAAAGCATCTTTTTATT
>JAYMFT010088477.1:0-14091 GCA_038088735.1 Panulirus argus | reverse complement strand
TTCCAAGCGAACACTGCTGTACTGTGTAAATAAAAAATTTTGGGGTTATTGCCAGAAGCGACAATGATGGGGTGTAATCTGTACATGCCATGGCCGCCGTAGGCCAACTTGGCCACAGAGAAACTACCTAGTATGAGGAAGACAATGAACCAGATACGAATACACCAAGCGTATGATGCTGGATAAGCTATTAGTTATGGATATCATATATTCCTCAATATTAGGCTGGGTACCCAGCGGCTGTGGGAACTTTCAACCTTAAAAGGTGGCCTTAGTTGGCCTTTCAAGCCAGACCTTGGTACCATTTTGGACCCTGCTTTTGATCCTGAGGCACCTTCTTTATCGCATGAGGGTGCTGGGTCGACTGCTTCGAACGACAGCGGTGAGCTAATTGCAGTCGAGGAGGCTTTTGAGAATCGGCCTTCAACGCCCAGCGTGCGTTGGATCAGATCCTTGCCCAGACCCTGAAGGACGTGCCTATACCCGAAGCTTGTTGGCTTCTAAGGTGGTATGGTTCGGTCGCAAAAGAGTAAACACACAAAACGCAGAAACACTTGAAATTTTTATATAGAAACTGTGCTGGGAATGGCGCTAGGTCTACAAGCATAAATATCTATCAGTTATTAGGTATTAGTTGTCACGTCGCTGAGACAGCTATGAAAGCCACTAGATTAGGCGTTAGGCAAAACTAATATGATACGAGAAAAGATAAGAACAATACTAATATCATTTTATATTATTTCTGCTTTTGCTGTAATTTTTAGTGACTTGATTGAAAACGTGTAAGTTGAATCATTTTTACTCACGCATGCAATCACTTACATACTGAATCACTTTTACTTACACATACATTCTTGCACTCAGCATGGACTAAATCAAATACACACACACACACACACACGCACACACACAAGCGCGCTCGCGCGCTACGTTCATTAGTGAGACGCATGAGTGAAGGTCACCAGCATGATGCGCTCGAGGTCCACCTCCTCGTACACCCCGACCTCCTCCCCCTTGAACACCATCATCTCCTCTCCAATGGTACATTCCCGCGTCTTCACCCAGGAACATCGCCGACCCCTCCCATAGGATCACCAACGCCCCCTTCTCCAGGTACTCCCCCTTGTCCTCTCCCGATAAACATCCCCCTTCCTCCCCAGTTCCCCCTGAGAATACTCCCCTACCCCATGAACATACCTGCCACCTCTTCAGGACTACCACAACTCCTCAGCTTGGAACACCCCCTTCTCCCCTTCCCCATGTGCACCCCTACCCCTCTCCCAGGAACTTCCCTGCCCCCTCCCTAGGAACAGCACCACCGCCCCCTCCCAAAAGTACAGCCCCGCTCACTTCCAAGGAACACTTCTTCCCCCCCCCCCACCCTTCCCCGTCCAAAAACACCGCCATCCCTTCCTCAAGATACTCCCTCACCCCATCCTAAAGGTACATTCCCACCTCCTCCCCCCATGATATTCTTCTGCCCTCCCCCCTACTCCCACAGGTACTACCTTCCTCCCCCTCCCCCGCAAGACCCCCCGCCTCCCCCCCTACAGCCATCACTTAGCGTGGTGGGGCAGGGCAGGACACTCGGGCCGCCCCGCCCCCTCCTCCACCATGACAACATGAGGCGAGGCCTCACGATGGTGTGAGTGATGCCCACAACACACAACACACCCCCGAACTCACTCCCCCCTCCTCCTCCTCCTTCATCACCCTCCCCCTCACTCTTACCACCCCCCTCCTCCGTGTAGGTAATTAGCCGAAGAAGGGGGAGAGAAGGGGGATAGGAGGGGGGAAGGGGGATAGGAGTGAAGCTGTGCACGCTGCATATGCTTAATTATCTTTCAAGCTTAATTGGCGATAATATCGTGGGTCGGGCCGTATATTGTTCCGTCCTGTGTCAAAGTTTGGGGTGAGTGTGTCTGGGTGTGTTTACCTTCCCCCCGGTACTTCTCGTGCCCGACGGTACTCATGTTTACCTTCCAACGGTACTGCAAGTTACTTGACGGTACCTTCTCCCGTTATTTCCCCCGCTGACGGCACTGGTATGTTTGATACCATCAGCATCTCAGGAGGTATGTGTAGTGTTGGCGCCCAATAGCTACTTACAGTCTCATACATTCATACATGGCTGGACACACATGTGTGCACGCATACACATATACCGACATTTAAAGACACATACATACATACATACATACTAGCACATACATAAATAAACATACCCCCCCAAAAAATAGGGAAAACAATATTGCGGACGGAGTGCGTGAAAATCCAAAACTATTCCATAAATTCATCACGAATAACTGTCAGTTAAAACCCAGCTTGAGGCTTGAGGGCTCCGGGGGGACGGGCTCGCTGCAGACGACGAAAGAAATTACGCGAGAAACTGAACGATAAAATTCAGAAGTATATTCGCAGTGGAGGGCGACCGTGATCCCAACGCCAGCGAGATGAGGTGGCGAAGAGGACTTTGAAAAGCATTAGAAATGCTAGAATAGATAGAGGCAGGCCAATGAAGGGTCTTTGATCCTTATGAGGCACGGGACCGCGATGCAGTCTCCCCATATGCGCTCAGAGAGAGAGTGTGTGGAGAAACACACGTCAGGATACCTGAAATGTTGATCAATAAATCACCAGGAGAGGGGCGCGGTGCCGAGGGAGTGAAAGAGAGCAAATCTCGTGCCGATTTCTAAGGAAGGAGATTGGGAAATTTGCTGTGATTTACAGACCCAGTGTCTCTGACGAGCGTAGTCTGCAACATGCTGAAGAATATGTCAGAAAGCAAATGGATGATTTACTCGCAAAGTAATTGAGAGGTACCATGGGTTTAGGGAAAAGAGGTCATGCGTGACTAATCTTATTAAACCTGTCTGATGCATTGAGTACTGTTTTCGAAGAGATGGACTGTGTGTTCATGGACTGTTAGAGGGAATTTGACACTGACCCACATAAGAGACTGGAAAAGAAATGGATTCTAAGGCAGCCATAAGGCAAAACTCCTTTATGGGTTTGAAAGTAACTCTAGTGGAAGAGAAGAGATGATGCAAGTCAGAGCAGCATTTTTTCAAGTGGGTTAGGGTTACTGATAAGGTGCTGCAGGGTCGCCACTATTTATGATCTATGTCAGTGACCTACCACAGGGACTTGATCCATACCTGATATACGTTTAAGAGCGATAATTAGGTCATGAAAAACGTAAGAATGGACCAGGTTTGTACCAACTTGCATCAGGGACGTATACAGTCTCTAAAGGTGATGTGGAACATAAGTGATGAAATGCGTCCCAAATAAATGCAAAAGAGATGAAGATGGGAAACAGGGAATGGAGGCCTCGACATGACTATAATCTCGGAGGTACGTGATCCTGTGCGTGAGGAGGGACTTGGGGTCGACACTCCACCCAATCTACCGCCTTAGGAGAACTGGTGAGGAGGTAAACTACCTCATGGTTAGTACTGGAACTGCTCTTAAGTAAACGTGTAATGGGATGTTCGGTAAGGCATTTCCAACTTACACCTGAATTATGATGTGCTTCTCAGGCTTGGTCACCTAGCTAAAATAAACACAAAGGGCGAGTAAAGGTACAGTGAAGGGCAACAAAGATGGTCCTCGTGATAAAAAAGCCGAGTTAACGGTGAGCTGCCCACCAATGAAGAGAGAAAAGTAAGGGAAGATTTGATGCCAGCCTTCAAGACTCTAACGCAGTTCGACAACGTCGATAGTTAGCTGTGTTTTGAAAGATTCAAAGAAAGAGCAACCAGAAGACATGGCAACAAGTTGCTCTAAAAGACGTGAAGAATTACCTTAGCAGCAACGTAATTGCGGTTGAGTGGAATAAGGTAAGTGATGACACTGTAAGACCAGAGAGGATACCAAAGCTTTAAAAGACAGGGGCCCCACGAGTGTAACTCTCCCACTCTGTACTTTACAGGTAGGTGATTTACAAATTCACACATACATATACATATAGATATCTTCATATATGAATTTGTATGCCTATATTTGGAAGAGCTTGAATGTATATTATCTAAGTTTGCGCACTGAATAGTTCATGTCATTATTGTCTGTTATCTGTGATTATTGTGTGTTGTGGGGAGAGAATTTACACTTAAGTTACCTCGTTTCCTAACCTTGTATTACATGTAACAAAACATATACACATTCTCGCTAACGCTAAATTCCCATTCATCGACTATTCCTAAAGGGGAGGATGAGCAGCTGGGTCTGCTGTGTGCCGGAAGGCCTGTTTGGTATACGAACCCGGGCCGGGTAGAATGGTCGGTCGTTAACACTACCCACTGCACTGTGATTACTATTTGTGATTATCACAAGTGTGTTACGAGGAGATAGTTTTTACTCGTCTTACCCCGTCCCCTGTATATATATATATATATATATATATATATATATATATATATATATATATATATATATTCATATTCATACTTATACATATGTAGTATGTGTTAGCTTTATGTGTATATTTATACACACACACTAACACATGTAAACCCCAGCCTAAGCCAGTTACCCATTTATCGACCAGCCCCGTGGGGAGGATGAACACCTGGGTTGGGTGTTTGCCGACTGCCCCGCCCAGGATTCAAATTCGGGAAGGTCCGTGTGGGAATCATGGCCAGCAGCGCTGACCACTATATCACGGAAGCCCATATGTTCAGTGTGTGTGTGTGTGTATACTTGGTTCCGGTGAGGGACAGTGTATACCACCCGTCGCCCGTGTATGCACAAGAAGTACACAGGTCAGTCACGCTACACTGCCACTATTTGGTTAATAAAACCTTTGTGACAGTCGGAAAACGTCCCCCCCAAAAAAATCCTTGAAACACGACTTTTTAAAAGTAGATAAAAGGAAAAAAAAAATACGAGAGAATATACAAGGAAGTGTTAAACCTTACACACACACACACACACACACACACACACACACATGAACAATCTACCTTCTCCCGAATCATGAAATTTAGAATATAAATAAAGAAATATATTAACGGGAAAAAGGATTCTTTACGGGAGACAGAGGGTGGAGTCAATCTAATATTGGGTATGCAGGAGCGATTTCCTCCCACGGCACAAGCAGACGACCTCTTGGTGAATGGTTAACCCTCATCCCAAGCAAACTACCTGTAACTGAATTACAGTGGCGCAGTTTGCCACCAACGGGTACTTTGACAAACCACATCAGCTATACCTACCTAACGATATACAGCAAGTCGCTCAAGGATTACCACGTACCGATGATCACTGCACCTTCACTGTATTTCTACGGACGCGTGATTACTTCATTTCAACGTACGAATGTTTGCTTTGTTTCCACTTACGGTTGATTACCTAATTCCCAAGTATGAAGGACCACTGTTTTCACCTATGGATGATACTTGTTTCCAAAGACGGATGATCACCTTATTTCAACGTACGGATGATTATCTCAACGTACGGATGATTAGCTCATTTCCACGTAAGGATGAATACTTGCTCTGATATTGTAGTATGCCTCAGAAAACACAGTAGCAACACAGAATGAATCGGACAGCTAAAAAGATCCCAAATTTAGCAAAACAGACACAGGTTCGGGTACATCATGGCTGGAGAGATCCCGAAGCGAGAAAACTCCTTTCGAAACAGAGATCATCGTAGTTTCAGGATGAAACAACCATCTTGACTGACTCTCTAGGCCAAAACATGAGCGAGGAGTGTTTAAAAATGCTCTTCGAAGGCTTGGGCTTGTGTCAAGATATCGCTTTGAAGGCAGGTCAGGTGTGTGCGTGGTGAGGAGGGGAAAAGGGGCAGTGAGTGGAATTTGGCGAGTGCAGGACGGGGGATATATGTCAGGGGTCAGGTGATGTGGCATTACCCTAAGATCTATATAGGGAGGAGGACGATGCTATAGGTGACCGTTAGAGGGTCAACGCGCTGCCGGATGGGCTGGTCATCAAACAGGGGAACTGTGGCCACCATGTTAGGCTGTATGTTGATAGCTGAAGCACTAATCACGCGTATGGATGGCTCCCAGGACCTGTAAGGTGCAGTCTGTCCGTACGTGACGTGATTAGAAAGGCAAGGGTCCTAGCATTCATGTCTCAGCAAACGGTTTCTCCTTCGTTCAGGTGGTTAATGACGACGACCCTTCCCCCCTCCTCCTCCTCGTTCAACGTCTAATTTGTCCAATAGAGCAAATATTTTCGGGATTCGCAGTTCCCACTTACTCAGCGGTAGTGATAAACTACACCGGTTTTAGAGGGGCACTGACGTTGTTGTTACCCCACGATTCGGTCGAGTGACTCTGGGGCTCTCGCAATAAATGACAGTTTTCAAGCATTTTCAGTCGTTGTCGGTTGGGGGGATAGAGGTTTTTAACCACAATTTACGTCTGACAGCTACCTCGTCCTGCTTATATGCCGTAGTGAGTGAGGTAAGACAGTACACCCCATCTGCGCTGGCGACATGTACCGTTGCAAAATTTCCCTCACGATGGCATCAAAGTTGGAGGTAGTTTTGACCAGGATATCCCGTACTCGCATCAGTTCTCGGTCCAGGAGAGGCCACGAGATGCATGTTTTCAAATGCTCTGCGGACGCATGCCCGTATAACACCTTACCATATAGGCGTCGGTACACTCACCTTCGCCGTTCAGACAACGGCCCGCGTCAGCCAGTTTCCTGCAGACGTTAGGTAAGAATCTCTCCCCGTCAGTTGTTACACAGACATTCAGGAAGGGGGTTCTCTTGGTCAGTTCTTCTCCCCACGGTGACCTAAAGGCCCCGATACTCCTTGGATCTTCTCTCCTCGCTGTTTTATGATGCTCTCACCGTCGACGGCACAAGATGTCGTTTTTGATGCAGTGCTTGACCAACACCACACTCTCTCTACGCGGAACATGAGTCCCCGCACGAACACTACACCTCCCAAGAGGGAATCCCATTGCTATGCCATCCGCTTGCAAAATACATCATACGTCAGGACTGCCGAATGGGGCTCCAGTCGCACATGCTTCAACATCCCCCGCCATATGTTGCGTGCGATCTTAAGTGGAGTTCGTAGGTTAAAGAAAAAGACGTCAGTGATGATTTTGATTGTCCTGTCAACTGGAATATTCGTGAATAGGCTTACAGGATCGAGAGATGCCGTGATATCATGTGGCCTCGAAGCTTTAATCATATCAATGAACGCCTCAGCAAAATTCAGCGAGTATGTGGCAGACAAGGTAAGGCTGGAACACCCAACAAATTTAGATTACGGGGGATGTAGGAGGTATTAGAGATCTGAAAGACGTAAAGATCTTTTAAGATTTTGAGGTCTAAGGAAATCTCACGTGTAAGTCTTTTTGCATCATAAACATTCTTTAAGATCTTAGTACCAGTAGGACTGAGAAAATCTTTAAGATCTGGAAGGCGGTTAATCCTTAAGAAACCGGTGTATCCAGGGAAAACAATGAGGTTTGGGAAATGTTAAAACTTCTGGAAGAACATGAAGTATGGGAGACCGGAGAGACCAAGGCAACTCACGAACAAAGAAGACTAAAGGGACAAATGACCGTGTCCCTCTAGTCACCTGGAAGTCCTGAGAACTGGAAGACCTCTGAGACCTAGTGGACCAAGAAGACCTAGCAGATCTATGCGAGTGGGATCTCATGGACTGGAAGACCTACAGCACATGACAAGACTCCGGGACCTGCAAGAAACAAGGGCTCTACAAGACCAAAGAAAAGACTGAGGGCCGTTAAGACCACAGAAACCCATCGATCAGACCTGGAACACCCTGTCAGACAACTGGGATCTTGCAGACCCGATGGAAGTGACCGTCGAGCGTTTTGTTATACGTCCTCAAGATGTCTTCTGACCATATGACAAGTGTGTGGTGAGTGACACGCTCATGGCCGGCATGGCACTCCAGTCGAACTGATACGCTTGGCATAACGTGAGCTCTCGTGGACGCGATAGGAGAATGGCACTGGTTTCTGCTGTCCTCTTGTATCTGCCTCATCACTGGAGTTACCATGGTAAATTGTCGTACGCTCACATAAATGGGCTGTCATCTGGCTAGCTTACCATGTTACTGCCTATAGGCTCTTTGTACGAGGATGGAAGTTCCCTTCTGATAACAAAAGAAAGTAAATGAGAAGAAAGGTTTGGCAAGACGTTGCAGGAAGATCTAAAAAGAACCCGATGTCGCAAGTGTTTATTACAGATTTATGTTCCACGTCATGGCATTGTCAGGCTGTATAATACTTACGATCACTTTCGAAAAGATTCTGCCACAAGGCAAGGGTAGCGCGTAGCGCTCACCACAGGAAAATATTGAGTTAAGAAGAACGAGTCGTGTGAATTGTGTAATTAAGTATTATGTGTGAGAGGGAAAGAGTATCTGTCTGCGGACTGAAAGCCAAGGAGCCCATGTGAAAGTGAGGTAGAAACAAAAAGAGTTACCTGGGCCATAGGAGTGACACTTGACAGGCACTGAAGTGTTGGTTCACCACGCAGCCGTCACTAAACCTCCCTACACCCAGGTGGGTAGTACGAGTCGGTGGCTGCCTACCAAACACAAACTACTGCAGAGAAGAGAGAGAGAGAGAGAGAGAGAACATGAGAAGTTCAATATTTGCACCATTACATAACGCCGCTTCTTCAACGTAAACCGTAATTCTCGACCTCACGTCTCCAGAAATACTCACATGTGATACATAAATTTCACGTTGATGATCAAGACATCCCAGAATTCTTCGCGTGTATTATTCGCTCAGGCTTCCTTGGTTATCCCTCGCGTGCAGTTATAATTTCATGTTATGTAAGAGTCGGTCAAGCGATCAGGAAACGTGTACACAAAACATTAAATCACTACATTGATATCATGCACGAGATATTTACCCGAAGAAGTCGTGAGTTTGAAAAAAAGGAAGAATAGATATTGGGAGAGTTTACTTCCGTCTGTGGTGAAAGTCCGACTTTTGTAATACGAGTTCCGTTGGTTGGAAGGAATCGTATTACTTTTTATACTTTAAGTTTATGATCAAAGGCTCTATGCAACATCTGGTCATTAATATACACTGTTGACGACAACACATGCACTGATATATATACATTGTGTGTGTGTGTGTGTGTGTGTGTATCTGAGGGTACATCTGACTTCAATGCCAAAACCCCTTGAACACTACTCTGTTATATGCACCATCTGTCTTGAGTGGTGTCACCTGCATAGCGCATCCCAACCCTCTGTATAGAACTACTCAGAGCTCTGGACACGCATCAACCATCCGGAAACACCCATCCAAAATACCCACGCAGACACACACACACACACACACTCCCAGTACAAGCACCCCCCAGCAAACAACAGCACAAAACAGCCAACTGAACAGACTAACTAACTCTACAACTCTAGCCAAGTAACAGACTAAACATCACACGGCCTAACGCTAATGGCGTCATAAAACAAGCATACAGCAATACACAACCTACTCCTTTCCAAGGTTTACCCCAGATGTTTCACATGCCCTGGTTCAGTCCATTGACAGCACGCCGACTCCAGTATACCACACCGTTCCATCTCATTTTATTCTGCGCACGCCTTTCATCCTCCTGCATGTTCAGGCCCCGATCACTCAAAATCTTTTTCATTCCAACCTTCCACCACCAATTCCTCTCTCTTTCTTTTCCCACGCGACACCACGACAGGCAACAAAGACAAGGGGGAGGGCTCACGACACTTACGCACTACAACATCCCCGTCGCCCACACAACTCAAAGCACAAAAGAGATTGCAAAAAGTGACAACACTCTTAGATTACAATCCATAAGGATAAAACTGCAAATTATCTTCTAAAACATACTCAAGATCGATATTCGATATTCTTCTTTCAGCATCCGCACATTTTCATGCCTTTTTTCACCCAAACAATTGCACACAAGGACCACTTGAAGCACTCTTCATGTACTCTTCTCTGCACACTTGCCCGTACGGATAACGCATCAACTAAGGTATTCTGCCCACACAATCAACGAGAACACCTATGCCAGCAAAAGAAGACAGATTGGCCAGCATTCACCCACTACGTAAAAACCAGGCTTCAAGCCTTCGTCCTAGATAGTGTCCCATCCCCTCATCATGCCATACCGCACTTCATCAACACCAAAAATCCAACCAGAAAAAGGCACGTACCAAAAGGGCACAGAAAGTAATACAAGCCATACTTCTCCCCACTGAAAATCTTGATCAACCACCAACAACCAATCTCAAGAAATTCAACTGGAATCCCATCATTGCAGTCGCTTTGCCCCACTTCATCTTACAGAAGGCTTTCATAACTTTTTTCCTGTTCACTAAACTATTGGCCGATTCATTCGTTTTGCGTACCTCTGCGTTCCATCTGCATTTCTCATCCCATCATTATCTAACACATTCAACAGTCCTTCAAAATGCTCACTCCATCTCTTCATTAACTCCTCCTTGCCCGTTACCACTTTCCATCTGCTCCTTTTACTGTATTCTCTTGCTTGCCTTCTCTCTATTCATCTTTCAAAGTATTCTATTGTTCTTCCTGAAAGCTACCAATATTCTCACCAAATCTCCCATTTACCCTCTTTGCTGGCCTCTGTACTTTCCTTTTGACCATCTGCCGCTTTCTCTTGTACATGTACCAGTAACTTGTACTCCTGTCCTATAAGTAGCTACCATACACCTCTCTTTTCTCCTTCACAAGCAACTTAAACTTCTTCATCTCACAACTTTATATCAGATTTCAAAGGTCAGCACCCCACCTTCCCTACGCCACACACTTCACCTGCACATGTAAGCAACAGTTCACATTCCTCACCCACTCTCCAAGATTCGTGTATTCTCACCTTATGCCATTTCTCATGCAATTTCTCTTGGTATCTGCGGATACGCCTCTTTTCCAAGCTCACTCACTTTCGTCATCCTCTTCTTGCCTATGTCATTTGATCTTTTGCTAAATATCACTTCAAATTTTCTCATTCGCCTCCAGACATCCAATCCATTCACATCCAACAATGCCTCTCTTTCACGACCACATGTTACATGATCCAGTAACGCCCAAATTCGCTAACTAGATTCTACTCCTTTTCGCCAACTGGCGATGGTACAACCCCATCACCCCAAACTCTCCCTGGCCACGACCGCAGACCGTCCATCTGTCCGAGAGTCCCTCAAGCAGCCATACGCTTCCCGTCTACAGCCAGAAGGAACGCGTCTACCAGTCTCCAGGACTTGCCGCGAGCGGACGGCGATGAGAACAAGAAGACTCCGGGAATGTTATGACCTTCCCATCAACAGAGTTCTGACTGCGTTGTTTGGAAATCCCTCCTCTCTTTCTCCCTACCAATCAGTCTCCATCCCTTAGGTCACGTAAGGTCAACTACTGTTGTCTTTAAGGGTACCAATACCTAAGACTTTTCTCCTTTTTTCCATCTCTTTCCTTCGGGTTGATACAAGCTTCGGTGGGAGACGGATGTCTTATCGTCTGGAAAACGCTGGTTAATAATTCAGTTTTCCGAGCGTTCCAGCGGTCATCGCTCTTGCAAAAGACCAGACCAATCTGACATTCGCCAAACTATCGACAGAGGGATCCCGATAGACACGTCAGCTGGCAAAAGTGAATTGATTCTTTTTTTTTTTTCCTTAAGATATATAAAATGTGCGTCATGATCGGGCCTCTCTTCTTTTTTCTTTTTATGCGAAACGCGAGGATTCAGATTATCAGTCTGGTAGTTGCTGAGTCAGGCGCGGACCGGGTCAGGTTGTCCACCGCTACCCAGTGTATCGATGGCGGCGAACCTGTGTTTTCCCTGGGTGATGGTAATTGAATTCCTTCAAATTCAGATTTACAGAGAGAGAGAGAGAGAGAGAGAGAGAATCTTGCCGGAGAAAGGGCTGACTCTCCAATAAGGTGTTGTACTATCTCTAGCATATTATTGTCTCCTCACCACGGGACTGTCTCCGCAGTGAGGTAGTGTCTCTTCAGTACGGCTCTGTCTCTTCACTATGTTCAAGTAGGGTGCCGTCTCTCCACATGGGGGTGAATCTCGAGTATGATTAATATCTACGACTATTGCTATGTCTTTCCGGATACTGCTCGTCTCATCAGTATGGTCTTGACTCCACCAGCGTTGGGTTGTCTCTTGAAATATCTGCACTGCATTATCTCAAAGTTTCTCAAAAAGCAATTAGAGTTGTGCGTTGCACTAGGTCTTGTATATCGTGCCAGGTCTTGTGTACTGTACTAGGTCTTTTGCACCGTATCATGTATATTGTACTATATCATGTTTATCATACCAGGTCGTCTGCACATCACCAGGTCTTGTGTACTTTGTTAGATCCTGTGCATTGTACCAGGTCTTGTGCATTGTCTGGACCAGGTCATGTGTACTGTAAAAGGTCGTCTGTACATGACCAGGTCTTGTATAGTGTAACAGGCCTTCTTTACAGCATCGGGTCTAGTTTATTGTACCATGTCGTCTGTACATCAGCAGGTCTTGGGTATTTTATCAGCTCGTGTATACATCACCAAGTTTTGTGTATTGTATCAGGTCATCTGTACACCACCAGGCCTTATACCAGGTCGTCTATATTACCGGGTCTTGCATATTGTACTAGGTTGTCTGTATGTCACTAGGTCTTGTGCACTGTAACAGGTCGTCAGTACATCATCAGGTCTTTTGTATTGTACCAGGTCGTCTGTACATCACCAACTCTTGAATACTCTGCCAAATCTTGTGTTGCAAAAAAAAACTTGTGCAATATAACCAGGCCATATGCATTTCACCTTGTCATGTGGACTGGAATGGGGATTAACACATATACAAGGCTAAGGACATGAACAGATGCTTACAAAAGAGGGAAACAGACATTGCCACTTCATCCGGGGTGAAGATGGGTGACATAGTGAAAGCAAAAGTCGGTAAAAGTATCGACTAGGATAGCGTGGTGTACGGTATACCTTGTGCTTGATGCCCGTCATATACTATGGGGTAACGGGGTGAGGTATAGCCAAGTGAACATAATGCTGACATACGTCATCGAATGTTTGCTATCCATGTAGACAAGTAAGAACATCTGCCTAACAGACAAGAAGCTGAGGTAATCCCTATAGGACTGAACAAAGAAATGCGAAAATCATTGAAAATAGTCCACATGAGCTAAGAGAGGTAACAAACAATCGAGACAGATTCGTACGTTGGACGAGACCAGCAGCGAAAATATCAGTAATAAAATATGGGGGTAATCAGAAGGAGACGTAGGAGGGTTGGGGAAGTATCTAAGACAACTTGCGAAGAACACGATGCGGTGTCCAGTGAGGTGATGGAGTGTGCCTGCGGGGATATATATAGTCTTTGTGACTTCGTTTTCTTTTCTCTTTTTCCACATTCTCTCTAAAGAAGACTTCTGTGCTGCCCGAAATGCTAGAACTAGAATAAAACTTAAAAACTCTTCCCTGTGTTTACTTACCATCCCAATCCATATACTCGTCATAATGAAATATTTATGCGACTATGTCATGAGTATTGCTCCAGATTCTTGTATTTTTCAGTGTCCTGTGTATTACTATTCTAGGTCTTGTGTAATGCGCCACGTTCTGTGTATTGTACCAGGTATAACGTACTTCACCAAGTCTTGCATACTGTACCAGGTCTTGTGTATTGTACTAGGTCTGGTATATTGTACCAGGTCTTGTATATTGTACTAGTTTCTTATATGTTCTATTATTTCGTAACCATCCGTCGACTGGGTGTGATTGGAACCTGAAGTGACTGGCTGGAACCCGCGCGTGATGCTGGGTCAGGTGTGACGCATGTCCTCTTCAACATGAAAGTGAACTGACAAAATACTCAACAGCCATGATGATTTTACGATTTATTTTTTTCGGGAAAATCTGGTAAACTGGTTTCCAGAACCGTTAAATCAAACTGTATGAACACTGGTGAACATGAAACTGGGGTCGAACCAGTTTAAGAGGATCAGAGTTTGTTCACACACACATACAGAGTAAACTCACTACACAGCAAATATATATATATATATATATATATATATATATATATATATATATATATATAT
>JAYMFT010088466.1:0-14091 GCA_038088735.1 Panulirus argus | reverse complement strand
TATATATATATATATATATATATATATATATATATATATATATATGTTGAGACGGCAGTGGTCATCCCTATACGCCACTTCATTAGCTTTTCTTCGGACTAGTGCTGTTTCACTGGCAGGGATGCCTCCAGCTGTGTTGCCCATATAGCAGAGATTATTATGGCTGGAGTGGAGTTCTACGTTCCTTCCTCAACCAAATCTTCATCAGCCCAACAATGGTTTGATCACTCTCAATCTCATGTCTGCTGCATCGGGGACAGAGTGCACCAGGCCATGAACCTTCACTCTTCCGTTTATTCCCATCTGATTGTCAAACCCTCCGTTCTGTTTGGAATCTTTTCTAAACTATGGTATATGCAGAGTCATGTAAACCCTCATAAAAAACAAAGTATGTAAATTTGCCATCATCTACCAACATATCGTTCTGGGCCTTAACCAAAGGCACCTCCAAAACCCTCTGTGCCTCGCCCTATCTGCCTCTGTTCCGACGTGATCGATCTATAGTTATCTCTCCAACTGACAAAGCTTCTATTTTTGAAATCTTAGTCCCCTCTAATTCCACTCTGGGTGATTACATGTTTAGTCTTCCTACCCTTCTCTTTTCACTGGATCTATCCTCCCTTTTATATTTCCTTCATGCAGGTTCCTCAAATTTTTCTCCCAGCTTCAAGTGGGCAAGGGGTAACACCCACATGATATACTTTCGGAGCGCCTGTTCCTGCTGGCGTACATTGTTGCTCGCCTATTTCGTCTGCCTAAAATGTTCTTTCGTAGAAGCAAGCCTTGGTGCAGCCCATTCCTGCGTCATGAGACCGTTCTAACAAACCCATTTACCACTTCACTGCTCTCACTTCTGCTATTTTCGAAGTCTGTCAATCACTCCTTTAATTCACCTTTTTTTAACACTTAGAATCCCATTCCGTTCTTTCTGATCGCCATTTCTTTCACAATGGAAGGTCACAGGTGATCCTCTCTCCTATGTAACTCACCTCTGGTCCTCTCTCAGGGATTTTGGTAAACCTTTTGTCGTAGCCTCTGCCAGGGTGTAGTATAAATCTCTGCTTTCTAAACTTCCTTCATTTGCCTTCCTACTTCCTTCTGTTCCTCAATACAGGGCTTCCTCTCTACCTCAGTGCACCGTGGTATGTGTTGCTGGATCAACTACCCTCTCTGATCCCAAGAAGAGCGGGGTCCTTCAAGGATCTGTCCTGCAGCATGCTCTCTTCTCTCCAATAATGATCTGGTTTCTTTAGATTCTACCACAACTAAGTCTTATGCTGACGAATCCACCCTGCACACTTCAGTTCACTTCCCCCTTCCTCACTCCAATACTCGCTCTCCTTCTCGCACCAAACATATCTCCTCTTCATAATTCAGACATGTGCAGTAACTCGTAATGTAGAAATATTAAGCTTCTTTATCTTAAATGCAAAAATGCAATTTCTACTTATTTTTCTTCCCAAATCTCACGTTTCCCCTTTGCTGACCTTCAAAGCATTACAATTCCACCCTGCAATAAAATGAAGATATTGAGCATAC
The DNA here is from genome assembly GCA_038088735.1 of Panulirus argus. Taxonomy (NCBI): domain Eukaryota; kingdom Metazoa; phylum Arthropoda; class Malacostraca; order Decapoda; family Palinuridae; genus Panulirus; species Panulirus argus. Next base: position 12,552 of record JAYMFT010088466.1, on the reverse strand, counting down.
CAATACCCTCCGCTCTATCCCGCTAATCAACACCATACGTTATTTACGTCGGCACCATAATAATATATTTGTCATGAGCTGCTATTCCATATATACTGGGTTTTATGTGCCAGAATGGCACATCTAGGGTGGCTGGTCCTCCTCCTCTTTCTCATGTCCGGTGAAATAAAAACCTCAGCCGTCACTTCTCTCCAACCTCTGTCTTCACAGTTTCTCCTCTGCAGAAAGTGATACGCTTCCTTTCTCATTATCTTTTGCAGCACCTCACAGCTCACACTGGTCTGGGAGACCGGTCTCTGCTTCGGCACTCCTCCCACTCTCCGTTCTAAGAGATGGCATGACGTTTGCCCTTTTCCATTCCCCTGTCACTCTGCCTCTCTCTCAGCGGTGACATTCTGAGCAGCATTTCGAGAGGTTTATCGGGCGTATCTGCTCACAGTTTCATCACATCCGTATGGTGACGTTACCTCAGGATCACCAGCCTCGTGTGGCTCATAACCTTAAGTATTCTGTTAATGTGCAGCGTTCCTCTTAGACCTCCTCTCAGTTCCATATAACTGATAGCTGGGACTCTGGCGTCTTCCACTGTGAAACCCCGTTTGAAGTTGTCATTCGGATCCTCAAATATCCTTGCATCGTCCTCTACAACATTTCCCTCTCAGTCCATCAGCCTTCCCGGCTGCTCCTTAACTGACAACCGTGTCCTGAAGAATGTATGGAGAGGTCTTGGGTTATCGACAGCCTTGGGCACAATATGACTCGCTAACCCTTCTTCCCCGCGCTGTGCTCACCCCGTGCCGTCTTGCGCCACGCAATCCTGGCTGGCCGGACTTCCGCTTGTACCTTCCATGCTGGACATCCCGAAGCTCATCTACTTTTTGACATCTTTCAGTGAACAATTCCTCCCACCGTACGAACCTTCGTGAGGCTACAGCTGCCCATGTCCCCACTCACTCCCTCACTGCACACGTCACGCTGCCTCTCCCCACGAAGCCACGGTTCCTGCCGCCCGCTGAATCACAGTTCCCCATCACCGTTGCCGGAGAAACTGCTGCGTTCTGCGAACGTCCTCTTCACAATCACATCTCCCCTGCAAGTCCCGTCTCACCTCTGTTTTTCTTGATCAGCCATACATTCCAACCTGACCATCACATGATCACTATGGCCATATGGCGTGGCGGGTGTGTGTGTGTACGGACACTGCAGCAGAGGCTGGGGTACAGTGAAGCATCAATATCGCCGGTGCCAGGGGCGACGGCGGCGGCGGCCAGCAGCAGGGGCGCCACCTGGGCCCAGCCTTACCCTGCCGCGTCCCGACTACCGTACAGAGGTCACCTCCACACCCGGTCCTCACCCCCACCCCTCCCCTCCCTCTGTACGGTGAGTGCTACGCGCTAGCACTGTCGTAAAGAAGCTTCAAGAATCTGTGAGTGTGAGAAGGACTTGGGAGTGGACATCGTTCCTAACCTGTGGCCAGAGTCCCACATTAGGACAACAGTTAGGGAGACCAACCGTCTGCTGCTAGAAAACATATGTATGATGTCCACAGTCATCGTTTCATACCTCAGCTCTCTTGATTCAGGTACCATCTCTGTTGCCCACCTCTGGACCTTCTCTATCAGCTCTTTATGCTTCTTCAGGTGCGCTGACCAAACTCGAGAAGTGTATTCTAGTGTTGGCCTTATGTAGGATATGAAAATCTTGCTGAATATTTCCTTACCCATATAATTGAGAGCTGTTCTGATATTCGCCAGGAGACGGCTGCTCACCATAACCATGCCCTTGAGGTAAGGCTCCGACCACAGGTCAGGACGATGTCCTTCCCACTCAGATTCCTGCAGCTCATCTCCTGCTTCAAGATAATCATATCGATGCCTTCTTTCGCTGAGACCCATCCCTTGTGTGTGTGTGTGTGGTAACAACAATTATTTCAATTTCTTTCTATTTGTAACCACCAGAAGGTAAAGCCTACAAACATGCAGAAAATACACTAAAAAATATACAAGGGGGTATAAAGATAGTGGGGAGGGGGGGCGTCATACAGACAGCCCTCATTGCAACAGCCGTGGAAGGTAACACTACATGTGCAGTGTGGTGATTACTGATGAGGTCCACAACGGTAGGGAGGGCGCGGGTCTTCCAGCTCTCTCCATCGCCTAAGATGGGATCGATGTGGCTGCGGTGACGAAATGCAACTTGGGGACGAGGGATATCGACCAGTGGGGATGTGAGGGAGGCGGGGCTGATGCGGCAGCTTCTTCCCCAGCTGTAGCATGGCAGTGCAGGTGAGGGCGGATGAGCACGAGCCCTGGTGACGGAGAGGAGCATCACGCGGGCCGGCAGGGAAGGTGGTGCACAACTGTTAGTTGCGAGGACCAGTGTATTGCACGCCTGTTGACAGGAGGTGTACGAGGCGCCCAGGCTGAATATGGGGAGACCAGGTGAAAGACAGACACAGGTTTGCCGTTTGCCCTTTGCCTCTTCCTTGGTAGTGAGTCTTTTTCCGGCAACATCTTGAACAGTATTTCCCGCCCGTGGTGTGTCTGGTGTGTACTGCACACGTCTGCAGCACACACGTTGGAATCCCATCAGAACCACGAGCCTTGTATGGCTCAAGATCTTTTAGCATTGTTCAACGTCTCTCCTCGATACGTATCTCAACGTTTTCTAAAATCTCGTGCACATTCCATCCTCCTGGAGTTGGGGATACGATGTCTTCAACTGAGAAAGCGATTTTGAAAATGTTATTCAGTTCCTAACAAAAATCATCCACTACAACTCTTGCCTCTGAATCCTTTAGTCCGATCAAATGACTCTGGCAATTTATTCCTCGTCAGTTTATGAAAAAGTTTAGGATTTTCTTCTGCCTTGTCCATAATAGTCTTTTCAAAGTTCCTTTGCGCCTCCTTTACTATCCTGCTATACTCATTGTGTGGCTTCGCATATCTTGCCAATGCCGGAGCGCCGTCTCCATCTTCGCTTCGTCACCGTACATCTCGAAGCTCTTTTCTTTATTGACATCTTAGACGAACCCTTTCTTCCCTCTTGCCCCCGTGCTTGAAGCTATGGGGAGCCATGTTCTTACTCAATCATTGGTAATTCAACAGACCCTCTCATCACAATGCCCTGGCTCCCGAGAAAATATCAACATTTCCAAACCTATGTTGCCAGAGAAAATGTCGAGGTTTGTGTAGTTTCCATGACCATATCTCCTCTTTACGTCTTGTCTCATTTCTACTCATTTAACTTCCTCATTTATACAATGTCTAACTTGAGCATTACGTGATCACTTTTTCCAACTGGTGCATCATGCATAAAATTCTCACTCTCTAGTTATCATGCATGAAGATAAGGTTCAGTCATGATAGTGTATCAGTCCCTCTCCTTATATGTTCCCTGAGAGAGTAATGTAGGTATGCACCCTAAAACCTTGTCTCCACAAATTCCCCAACTCTATCTCTTTATAACTGAAATCCACCATTACTAATATTTTACCAACGCTGAAGGGTGAGTATTTCCCTGCTTCGTGCACCATCCTGCCTGCTCCTTTTCACTGTATATTTGTTCTCGATCGTTAAATTCTCTGGAGGATTATATAACATCAACACCACAATGCACTTCCTTCCTGCGGTTATTCTCCCCTGTAGGTACTGTCTGAATGGGCCATCTTGCGCTGTCCCATGAAACTTCAGCTCTCTTTCCTTTCTTGCTATCATGTACCCCTCTGGCCAGAGCAGGCGTGAGCATATCTCTTTGCTCCAATAATATTAGGTGAAATTTTTCTAATAAGATCCTTAATTTCCAGCTCTTCACCGCTACTTACTATTCCAACATTTCAATATAACACTTTCAGTCAGACGTTGCCATCACCTCGAACTCCCGCCTTCCTAGCGGCGCTGGCCTGAATAATTCGTCCTCTTGCCTGACTTGGTGTCGCCCGTTGTTTGCCTTTAGGCTGTACAATGTCTTTGCTCTTCTGTCTCTCTTCCTTTGATTTATCGCTTTTCATGACCACTCCAGCTCAGTCCAACTTTTGAAGTTTCTCTGTCTGCCTAAGCATCTCCTGGCTTGACGACTCCAACACAAAGCCCGTCTTCTGGCTTTGGACCAACGCAAACACAACCAGACCTAGCCAGCCCTTCCAGTCATGATTATGACCGCCATTCTTCTTTCTTTTATCACACAAACTGCGTCTGGCAACTCCACAGCCTTCAGTAATATTTTACTGAGCATTTCTTGTTTCCTTTTTCCTTTCTATAATATGTCGTGTACAATCTTCCAAACCAAAAACAGTCAGTTATTTACTTACGTCTGTCAACCTTCTTCTTTACTAATCTTTCTTCTTTTCTCGTTGCACACTCTTTACTGATTCCCCTTCTGACATGTCACCCTGTCTTCCAGGGCTGCACCTACTGCTGTCTTGGTTCAAGAACATTTGTGGCTATGTTCCAGTGCCTGAGGTACTGCCAGGATCCCGTGCCTTCCCGGCAGGTGCTGGTCGAGGCCAACTGTGCAGAAGACTTCACCCTACACTAGAGTGAGAGGCTGGGCTGCTCTCACACTGATGACGTAAATAACGAGGTCTACCAACTCCTGTCCCCGACCATCTGGGAGATCTAATTACACTTCCAGCTCGAGTTCCAGATTATTAACACTGCCTCTCCAACACACTGTAACCCTTCCATATCCTCCCCCCACTCCCCGTTCTTGGCCATCCCTGCCACACTGGCACCCACCCCACACACCCCAGCCTCCCCTCTCGCTCAACAATGTAAACATCTAACACGCCTCAATGAACTGATCTGCCCTATTTCTTTTTCGACTTTCCTTTCCCTCTGCCTCTCCTGGCGTTTCCAGAAATAACTACTGCCTCTCCCGACGAGGGACTTGTCTCTGTGTGCAGCGCACTGCGGGGGTCAGTCATCCCTGCAGGAGCGGAGACCCGGCTCTCCTGCTCGCGGTAGTCGTGAGTCCCGCACACAACAAGCACGGCTACGCTTCCTCAAATCCCACTCACTTGCGTCATTACTTCCACAAGGCAACACTGGTAGTGCGTCAGTTGTGCAGATAAACATTCCTACAGCGGATGTCTGCTCTCCTCTCTGAACCTCTCAATAACCCCCGTGTCGTGCAACGTACACAGAAGGCAGGTTGCCCTCTTTCATCCCTTCGCTACAATAATAAAGTCACACTCTGCGGTCCGTTTTCCTTTTGCTCATGCTAGACATTCCTTCGCCAACAAAGTTTCCTGTCACTCGCCTCATGGCCCGTCCTCCTCTCTCTTATCATAAGGTCTGAGGAACCGATGGGCAAAGAAAGAAACAGTTCACATGTATCAGATGGCATCTCTCCCGGCGTTGCGAGGCAGGGCCTCTGCCAGACTCCACCTGTCCTTCCTCGTCTGCTTCACCGCCGTTCCGACTCCAACACTTCCTCCTGACCCATAAGTAAGTCCTGGTACAACCCCCCCTCCCCACACACACACACATATACCTGGTGGTAGATTAGCCTTCCTTCCCCTGCACCCTGGACACGCAGAACCACTACACAAGACTAACCACCAACAGGTAGAAGGGCCTCTCCTGGATCGCTGCCCTTGGGTTGATGTAATGGTATAGACTTCAACCCATACACAGTCTGTCTGCTGCAGCTGAGGCAGATCCTTCCCGTGCGACCTCTCTGCACCACTGGGATCAGGCTGCAGGAGTGGGGTCCCGACTGGAGACCTGGGATATACCGATGGGACTTAAGGGCCCCCTGCTGCAATAATGGGTCCCTCCTGCCGCAGTAACGGGCCCCTCCCGACGCAATGACCAGAAACAAAGGTTTAATGTGGAAAAGAAAGAGACGTCATGGAGGCCCGGGTCATACAAGCATGACATAAACTGTCATGAGACACTGTCAGCATCAAGACTTCGCAATAAAATCAATGTCAATAAACAAATGTTTTAATGAGGTTGAACATTACTGGATCATCAACTTACAGGTTCTGATAAACGTGTTTAAGAATAGCGATGACCTCAAAGCAGGTACTTCACCTCCATCACTTGCTTTATGATTTACTGATTTAACTTCATATCCAGCTGACGTCATCGTAACGATGTCTTCCACATTTACATTCTACAAGCATTATCCACGTCATTAATTACCGTATACTACGTGTTGTACCGCATGGTTGGTGCACTACAAGTTGTACTACATGTTCCACTACACGGTGTACAACATGATGATGTCTTGTACTACCTTCCTGCCGCGAATCTCTGCGAGCACATGTTCCTCCAGCCCAGACCCTAACCCAAGCACCAACCTCCAGCCACAGATTATAACGAACACTGAATATGTTAACCTGACAATACACTGACAACCTGACTATACCGTATGAATAACCTCTACCTCAAATTAACCTGACACTATACTGACTATACTGTACATATAATCTGTATCTTATACTAAATCTAAACTCTCCCGACAACTTTATTATATCGTATATAACAGTGAGACACACAGGCACACCACAGCCCCGCATCATCATGAGCAAACGACGCTAGAATCAAGATGAACATCCTCTGTTCAGGACGGCGTGAGACACTATATATATATATATATATATATATATATATATATATATATATATGGGGGGTGGGGGGGAGAGCACCACGCTACTGAAGGGGTAGCAGGTGGGTAGCGCCTCCTGAGAGGCAAGGTGAACACATGATGGTATCCCCGACACCACCACACATCCTCACGTGAAGGAAAATAGAAAGGATTTGCCCGCAACTGTGACCTCGTCTGGCCTTACGCAACTGACCTGGCCACCATGCCTGACCTAATCTAAACTGACGACCTTCCCTGACCTGACCTGATCTTAACGAGCCCATGAAATGACTCGTTACCTGTTGGGAGAAGACGGAAGGCTGGTTCTTCCCAAGGCTCGACGAGACAGACCTAACCAGCTGTAACGACCCATAACATCCTTAAGACCAGGACGCTCTTGACCCAGAATCCTGCAAAAACATCTAAGGACGACGAAGCCAGCAGGTCGTGTGCACGTCCTGTGTTCAGACCCGACTCTATGAACGACTGGGGCTATCCAGACCCGTGCAGTGGCCCCGCTCAACACGAATCGTCAGCACCACAAGCTCCACTGGGGGTGGGTCACCCCCCAGCACACGGAGGGCGAAGGCTGAGGAACAAGGTCGATAATCGCTGCAACCAAAGCAGTGTGATGGGCCGTACCTGCTGCTGCTGGCTGGCCTGGGGAGGCAGGCAGCCGTGCACCCCTGGGGAGACTGATGCAGACCAGGCTGGGGAGGCAGGCCGGGCTGGGCACCTGACACAACCCATGAGGGACAGGAAGACTGTGTACCCCATAGTTGTGGGTGCGGCAGGACCACACACCACACGGCGGGTCCCGTACTTGCACGGACGACTGTTATATCCACCACATAGCAACAAGCACCACACTAGACATGTTCTCGACAGAATTTCACCACAAAAGTGCGCATTATCAGGCTCCACATTCGAGGCAGCCACTGGCCGTAACAACCAGCACATCATTAGCATACCAGGAAGCGTTACGCCCGACACACGGCGGACCACTCACCATCGGACACAAACTCTACGGTCGTGGCAACCGGCATTTCAGTAACAATACCCAACCACCAGGCTGGGGCAGGCCAACCCCAGTGCAACACTATAACTACCACTATTTACCTTCACCCTGTTACCCAATCCTGTCCTTCCTATTCACTATTAAAACGGCTTATTTCTCTTCATACTTAGGTTGGCAAGGGACCCTCACGCTACCGTAAATGATGATAATAATAATAATAATAATAATAATAATAATAATAATAATAATAATAACAATAACAATAATAATAATGATGATAATAATAATAACCACACTGGGTGTTGATGAGGAAACTGTTATGAATACCGAGGTCAGCAGTACGACCCATAACCACGACGGTACAACCCCTGAGGACGATGGTACGACCGTGTACCACTGGCCGTGACGGTACGGTGGTGGTGGAGGAGCAGAGGTCTGGGGTGAGCCCGGCCGGGGGAGCCACAGTCTCCGGCCACCGCCCACCACAGTTCACTACCATAGACCACCACCTGACACCAGGCCCATCGATACGGGTTGTTAAGCTTACGCCCAGCTGACACTTCGACTAGCCGTCAGCGCTGGTCTAGTGCCCTGCTGACGACTCTCCTGACGACGGGGTTGGAACTGTATCTCTCCCCCCCACGCCTTGCCCTCTCCTGCAGGCGTGACCTGACCCCAACACCAGACAACATCCTCATCAACGTTAGGATGATGATGATGATGATGATGATGAGAGAGAGAGAGAGAGAGAGAGAGGAGTTATAATCCCGGGAGAAAAGTTGGCCCCCAGGAAAGTCAGATGACGGTCCTTCTTCCCTCGTCCGAACGAAGGACGCCAACGAGACGTCTCTCGGGTCACACTGGATGCCACACTTCAGGAGCCGAGTCTTACTTCCTGGTTAGGTTAGGTTACCTGCCTCTTACATCCTCTGGTCACTGGTCAGCTGCCTCTAACACCTTCGGGTTATTATGCCAGTTATAATACAGGATGAGAACAGTGATCAGGGACGGTAAGGCGCTGACCCCCTCCAGCGGCGGCGGCGGCACAGGACCTCCCCTGGGGCACCACGGGGCCAACCCCGCACGACCCTGCCAGCAGCACGCTCATCATCCAGCCGGCAGTCCATCAGCCGGGGTCAACCCGCACACAGGCATCGAACCCCTGTACAGACCCGGTGTGGGAGGGAGTGGGAGGAGGTCGTTTGTGGCACTACAGGAGGAGTGTGCTAGATTCTGACCCCTGCAGGAGCTGGCCGACCTCTGGTGGCTGCTGGCAGCGGTGGGTAGCCATCTTAATGCTCACGGCAGCGAGAGTGGTTGTCAGCTCTAACTAGTTGTCAACCACCTCGTTTGCCTGTCCAACGATCATAACACTGGGAGTGTTGACGTACAGGACAAGCTGTTAGAGTTTGTATGTAACGCGCCGAAAATTGTCTTGATGACGACGGTGCCAACACTGGATGAAATGCCGTGACCTTTGACCTGACATGTAGCACCGTGCCATCCTGGGCCACACACTTCACTAACAAGGCACTTATCCATGACTGTGACGGCAGCGCACGGGGCTGGGCTACGCTCCTCGTCAGAGTCCTATAGATTTATGCTGTAAACTTGCGACCCGCTCCCGCGTCACAGTAATAACAATTTTCTTTGACGTAATTACACACTCACTCCCAGAACGTAAATTACGTTGCTTTGTACCTTGTGTAAGGTTTGTGGGGGAGGGGGGGGAGATGTGGCGTGGTGTGGCATGGTGTGGTGCGGTGTGGTGTGGTGAGGGGCAGGTAATACCAAGGTGTGTAGTAATACGATCATTATTATACTCGTATTCTAACGTTATGTTGTGTGAGTCAGACCCTGATTCATCCTCAACACGCAACACCTCACATACACCAACACAGCCCCTCCTCCAACACTGTACCTTCTTCAACACATCACTCCCTCCAACACCAGACCTCCACCAACACCTTACCTCACCTCCATAACATTACACAACACAGGTAGGCAACCGGTTCCTGTCTCTGCATAATATAACACTGTCCCACCTGGGTCCTCATACAGCCTCGTCATCCCAACAGTTCTGCGTACAAGTTGGAGAGTGAAGCCTCCGGCAGCGGTGGTGTGTGTGTGTGTGTGGCGGAAGTTCGTATTCATCACACCGACAAACATCAGACTTTTAGTAAATAAATCACAAGCCGTTTCGTGCATAAATCATGCGTATAAATATTGAAAGCCAGTTGCAGGGAAGAGGGTTTCCATCATAACTGGAATGAATTACTCTGTCAGTAAACGTTACCAGGTCTTGGTACGGTGTGGTACAGCAAGATGGTGGTCCGAGCACGACCTGACCATCCGGCCACGATAATCCCACACACACTGGTACCAGCAGGCCACCCCACCACAGACCGACAATACCAGGTGGCAATAACAGACAGTGTTGGTGACCACACAATCACTACCAAAACATTAACCAAATATGTTAAACAATGATTCAAAATCCAAAGTCAGACCAACCTGATGGTCCCATCCAGACCCACTACACGCCAGCTTACCTTTCACTGGTTCGAACCAGTAGTTTTCCTGGTCTGAGCCAGTAAACCAATAAGAAAGTTCCTAACATTAACAACTTGTGAAAATCCCTGTCACTTCCGTTGGGAAATACACACTGGACTTTATCAAGTAGACTCTGTGATGTCTGGCTGGCCACGGCCGTGTCTGTACCGCACTTGATAATGACAGCTGGACACTCCTGGCGGAGACCTGGCCCTGTCATGACATGAAAATCCTGGAGGCGTCACAAGAGCCGACGGTTGCAGAGTACGACTGGATGTGAGGAACACACGCGCGCCCCTGAGGCTCGGAGTGCAGCCGCTAACGCGTGGGTACACATCATGACGTCACCAAAACCAACAACAAGTTGCTGTCAACATTCACGATGCTGTTCCAACTACCGTCAAAACACCAATCGTCACGTCGTCCGGCAAGACCACAAGGTTCCAATTGAAACCGCCAGGGTGATCAGAGGAGAAACGTGACTATGAACTACGGACCTCTGGTCTCAAGGTCGGTGCCCAGAGCCCACAACCCACTGCAACAACCACAACGTCACACGCAGGAACAACGGACAACCTGACGCCCCACAACCGACGGTGCAAAGGGCAACACAGGATGTAATATCACGATTTCCTCAGTGCTTATGCAGGGAACGTCCTGAGACCATAACACAGCCGTTGGCCACATTGTATGTAACTTCAGCACAAGACACATAACCCTCACTAGACGCTGACGCCCCGAGGGTAACGTAACCAGCATAGAGCACAGTAACAACTGGTAAGGCAAATGCCTGCGTCTCCTGCCTCACTCTCCTTATGTCCCGGCTTGACGTTAACACCCAACATCTCTACAAAGTCACTGCATTCATCAAGCGCTACTTAAAGCAGCAGTGTAAGTAACATCAGACGCCCAAACCTGATGTGTGGCAGCTGCTGGGCCAGCGGCCTCCACGCCTCAGGAACACATTCTGCTCGATCTCATTTTAATTCGTCACCATCACATTCTGAGGCTGTTATGTTCTGAGTTCTAATTTTCCATAAAAAATGTGTGTGCCGTTCGTAACATTCGTTTTCACGAACAATATCGCAATAACAAATAACATTTCTCAACAATAAAAAAAATATCGCTCTAACAAATACAACAACTCTCTAATTTTCCAGGAATTACTTTCGGTTGTGACAAATGTTGCCACCCGATATCCTGTGCAGGGCCAACGTTGCTCTGGTGGGTAGAGGATGGGCGATGGTTGGGCACTTGTGGTAAGGGTCAGGTGCAGGTGTGACAGAAACGACCCCCACGGATGCAACACACACACACACACACACACACACACATATATATATATATATATATATATATATATATAAAGTAGAGAGCCTCTGCCGCCTCACCTGACTGGGGTACAGTGTGGTGTACACGACCCAAGCACCCACAATGACCCAGACTGGAAAATAGGGAACATGGAGCGCTGCACACGGCCCACCGCGCCCCAGGTCGAAGCCAGAAACCGAAAAGGAAATTAAACAATCTGAATGGAAATTACGACGACGTGAGGAGGCGACGTGTTGCCCCGTGTGATGATCACTTACACTATACTGACACACACACCTATATACTGGGGACACCATACTGATATACAAACTTGTTCAATGAGTACATTATACTGACACACACACACACAGTCATGTACACGGAACTCATCTGAAAAATACGTACAGGGCCATAAGGACATCTCATACGGAGTACGTACGATTACGTTGATGTGTAGGGGTTGTGACACCCTACACTGGGTACCCGTGACCAGTGTGGGGGCAACACACACACACACACACCAGGCCTCGGCCTCGAGGCCACGGATGGCCGACTGAAGTCACTCAACACTGATCATGGCCAATGTCTGGAGAGGTAGTGTGGTGTTGTGTTGCGGGTAATGTTATACTATGTTGTGTTGTGTTGTGGTGATGGTACTGTAGTCCAGTCAGGGACCACGGTGGGTGTAGGGGACCACCTGACCCTCACCATACACAGACCACCAACAGGCCCCCTCGTCTCCCCTCCAGATGTCATCAACACACAACCGCCCGAACCTTCGTGTTGCACACTCCTGCTGGGGACCAACACACGGTAGGCACCCGTGTTTACACTGCACAGTTTCACGATCAGACTTTAATACTGCCGTTATCATTATCATTATTATACAACCCCTTCCCCAAGGGCCCCTTACATGGCGCGTCTTCATCTTGGTAGCTGCACTAAAGGCAGCAGCAGGGAAGTCATGGACTCCTTTAAAGCAAGATAGTACTCGAAGATTATATAAATATATATATATATATATATATATATATATATATATATATATATATATATATATATATTTTTTTTTTTTT